>JAFHKX010000014.1:390230-413834 GCA_019022885.1 Schlechtendalia chinensis | reverse complement strand
ATCTGATCAAAATGTAATATGATAAATTGTCAATTATGATTTTCAAAAAAAAAAAAAAAATACATATAATATTGTTATAAATAAAATATAAAACAAAACTAAATGTAAAAAATTATGAATAAAAATCGATGTTCAAAATGAGACAAATGATTAATATTCTGTAATAATTTACTTATTTGCTATAGTGACTAAATACTTAGTATTTAATATTAATAATTACTACTTAGGTACTCAGATATGAATAAATTTCTGTAATATTGCTGTAAAGGTGTAAACTTAAAAATACAAAAGCTTAATTTTAAACGTTAATTTGCCGTTAAACAAGAGTTATCAAATATATTACGCGTAATATCAATACATCAACATAAGCAGTTCAACTTATGAGTGCTCTAGTGTGATGAGAACAACAGTACTGAACTCACCTTTGAAAACTGTGAGCAATGGTCAACTTCGATTTATACACACGACGTGAAGTTCGCACTCACTTTTCAAACAAACATACATTGATACGTACATTCATGTAAATTACATGAAACGATTTAACGGTTAAACTTTCAAAGCACTTTAAGAGTTTAAAAAGTTGGACGATAAAACAAAAACAAAATGTTATTAGGTACTTTAAACGAATTGAAATTCATTACTCCGTTTTAATTATGACCAGTGATTACTGAGATACTTTTGTAAAATGTGTAGTAAAATTAAAATTGGTATGGAGAGAACTCCAAACAATATTTCTTCACTTAGATATTTAATTCTACTACTTATTCAAGAATACGGGATGATGGGTTCAAGGATTCTTTATACAGCGATATATATTGGTATATTTAAAAATCTCTTACCTAGAGATTGTTTTCTTGATTTTCCTTTTAAATGAATAACAACATAAATGTTTATACTTGAACACACTTTATTTATTTTATTTAGAACATTAAAACACTTTGAATTTCGGGATACTTATATGTTAACTGTGGTTCTGTTGAACTCTGGCGGGACTCTGTCAAGACGGGTCGAGATAGAGTTGTCCGTCGGCGATATTATTTTAATTGCCCTCCCAAAAGGGCATATGTAAAATGATGATAGCCGCTCTCTTATTCACAAAAGTAATTATATAATTTGATAATGAGTGGCTATCATTACATCCCCCATACTTTTTTTGTTACGTCCTCGTATATAATATATATATGACTATGACTTAAATAATATAATGAATACAATATTAGTATCAAAATTGTAAATATATATAAATATAAATGTGCATTTTTGCATATAATTTTAATTCGTCGAGGTACATAAAAATTTACAATTTGTGTTTAATCTAATTTTCTTACGTTAAATAAATTCACATTATATGTTATGTTCGTATATAATACGTTACATTTAATTTTCTTATTATGATCTTACAGTATTTGAATACTTTTAAATATAATTATCTTTGATAATTTAATAATAATATTTTTTTTTAATATACTGTGAATATAACTATTATATAAAACGGTTTTAATTTTAAGTCTACAGGCTATAATCTAAGCACTAATTTTAGATAACAATAATTTTAGTAAGTATATATAAATATGATTTTTTATAGATTATTAAATATTTGAAAATATAGTAGTTAATATTATTGTTATTATTAATAAATGCATTCTAAAAATTCACCTTTGGAATAATTTGAAAATGTTTATGACGTGTTTTAAATCTTCAATGTCAACTAGTATTACATCTTTTACCATATGTAATTCACCTTTTTCTCATATTACCTTTACAAAGTTTTCATTTCAATATTCAATGAATAAAGATCATTTTTATTTTTTTTTTTTTTTTTTTTTTTTTTATAGACTGTCTTATAATAGAACGTTCATTTGAAATCTTTTCGACCATAGCTTTGTTTTTAGCTAATTTAAATTTTTTTTTTTTTTTTTTAAAACATCGTGACCAGGGATAAATGGTCCGACAATATGGTATAACACACAATTTTCAATTAATGAATATTGACCATTTTCAACTTTTATTGCTATTTTAATATTAAACACTTTTTTTTTTTTAAACCTTATTTGCTTTATTATATAATAATTAACAGAATTTTTTTTTATATAGACGATGCTACATTATATCGTCATTACAATACATTAATTTTATATTATAATTTATAATGTGATGTTTATTAAATGTAATATTCTATAATATAAGTTAAGTTTTGTACATTTATCATGATATAATATAAACATTTTTATGCTATAGTTACAATGTTATTAGGATCTAATTATAATAATGTGATGTAAGAAAAATACAATCTAATATACACACATATATATACACACATATATATATATAATACTAATTAACTAAATAAAACTAAATAAAATTTTTAATATTCTTCATTAATTAATGCTGATAATTTTTTTTTTTTTTTCTTTTTATACATTTAAATGAAATATTTATTAATTTAAAATGAAATACAATTAATATTTTTTAGAATGACTAAATAAATAATACAAACATATTAAATAGTATTACCTGTCATTAAAATTAAATTAAATAATCTATTAAAAATGAATATGTTGGCATGTGCTTGTTGATACCTAAGAACTTATTTATGTTAAAATGAATATATATATGAATGCATACAAAAATATCATATATGTATATATATATATATATATACATTTTTTTTTTTTTTTTTTTTTTTTTAACTAATAATTGTAATTATTCAAATTTTTGGAAAGATACTCAAAAATACATTGATTTCCTAAAATATCATAATTATAACTTTTTATATAGATTATTTATATATTTATTTGTTTGTTACACATTCTTATGTTAATTATTTATTTGTTTTATAATGCTATTTTTATAATTATATATATGCATATGTTTTTTTTTTTTTTTTTTTTTTTTTATCTATGTACGTATGGTTTCATTCTTCTGACGTGAATTATGTCGTCAATTATTTTATTATTTATTGTTAATTGGACTTTGTAATTTAGATCATTAATTTTGTCTATTATTTTGAATGGGCCTTTATATTTAGATGCGAGTTTAGGAGACTTGCCTAGTTCATTAAATGGAAATTTTATTAATACAAGGTCTCCTGGTTTAAATGTGATTAAGCGATGTTTTTTGTCGTGATATTTCTTCTGTGAGTTTTGTGCAGTTTTTATTAAATTTGGAATTTTATCTCTTAATTGGTTTAATTCAACCAGGGATTGTTTTATATCATAAGGAATATTGTTTGGGATTATTTTATTGTCTATTGGAAAGTATGGTTCAAAACCATGCATTAAATAAAACGGACTATATTTTGTACTAGTTTGTGGAGTGGCATTGTAACTTAATGTGACGTATGGTAAATAGTATGACCATCTTGATTGGTTATTATCCTCAATGTAATTTTTTAAAGAGTTACATAATACGTCATTTATTTTTTCGACAAAACCTTGTGTTTGTGGAGAGTAACTCGTTGATAATACTTGTTTTATACCAAGATTCTCACATATTTCATTTACTAATTGGTTTTTAAAGTGAGTACCTCTGTCGGATGAAAATTGTCGAAAACAACCCCATTGCGATATAATTTGAATTATAAAGTTAATAGTTGCTTGGGCATTTGCTGATTTTACTGCTTTAGTAAATATAAATTTCGTATTATTACATGCCGCTACCAAAACATATTTTTTATTGTTACTAGGTGTTAGTGGTCCTAAATAATCGAACGTTAATTTATCTAAAGGTCTGTTTGAAAGTGCTATTGGTTGTAATTGACCTATAGGTTTTCCGTTGATTCTTTTATTAATCTGACAATTATGACATGATTTAATATAATGCGTTGTATCTTTAATTAAAGTAGGCCAATAATATTTATTCTGTATTTTATGAATAGTTCGTGTTACCCCTGTATGACCTCCGATGGGTGATTCATGGTAAGATTTTAATATTTTTTCTATTAGAGATTGTGGAACTACTAATGTGTAATTAACGTTATTCGATGATTGATAATGTTTATAATATAATATGTCATTTAAAATTAAAAACTATCTCGATTTTCTTTGTATATTAACTGGGATTTTATCGATTTCTGTGTTATTAATTGCCTGTATAATTTGTGAACAAAATTGATCATTATTTTGTTGAGTTTTTATATCTTTTAGGTCGATATTTATATTATCGTTGTCGTATTTAAGGTCAATTTTATTAATGGGATTTCTAGAAAGGGCGTCAGCTATTTTGTTTTCTTTTCCTTTTTTGTATACGATTTCAAAATCAAAATCTAATAATTTAAGAGTTAAACGAGCTATTCTGGCCGATGGTATTTTTAAATTTTCATAATACTGTAAACTGATATTGTCGCAAAAGACAATAAAGTGTCTTCCCCATAAATATTCCCGGAAATATGTTATTCCAAAGCATAACCCTAATAGTTCTAAGGTGGTCGAAGAATATGTTTTTTCGTTATTTAATAGCTTTCTTGATGCGTATCCAATTGGATGTAAAACATTGTTGTCATCCGGTTGTTCAAGATATGCGCCTAAACCCGTTAGTGAGGCGTCAGTTGTTAAAAATACTTTTTTATTGTCATCGAAATGTTTAAGTAAAGGTTCTGATGTTAAATGTTGCTTTAATGTGTTAAAAGATTTTTCGTGATTTTCTTGCCAGTCAATTTTGTTGTCCCCTTTTGTTAAATCTGTTAGAGGATTAGCTATTTTTGCAAAGTCTTTAATATGTCTTCTATAGTAAGAACACATTCCTAAAAATGATCGTACATCTTTTTGTGTTTTAGGTTGTTTGAATTCAATTATAGATTTAATATTGTTATTTAATGGTTTAATACCTTCTTGTGAAATAATATGGCCAAGTAATTCTATTTTTTGATTGAAAAAATGACATTTAGATGTTTTTAGAGAAAAATTCATTAAATCAATTATTTTGAATGCTTCTTTTAAATTTTTTAAAGCTTCGTCAAAATTTCTACCATAAGAAGCGAGATCGTCTATATAAATAATTATAGATTTGTATAATAGTGCAGAAAATGCTTCATTTAATGTTCTTTGAAAAATGGCGCTACTATTTTTAAATCCTTGGGGTAATCTGGTAAATGTCATTAACCCATGAACAGATGTAAAAGCTAGTTTGTGTTGATCTTCTTCTTTGACAGGAAGTTGAAAAAAACCACTGTTTAAATCTAATGATGTAAAATATTTTGATCCTTCCAAAGCTCTTAATAAATCATTAGTTCTGGGTAAAGGATATTGGTCTGTTTCGACTCTTTCATTTAATTCTTTGTAAGATACTACTAGTCTATATGAACCCTTTTCTTTTTTTTTTACTAAAAATGCAGGTGCAGCAAATTTTGATATTATTGGTCGAACGATGTTTGCTTTATTTAATTTGTCTAGTTGTGCTTTAAGTTCGTCTCTTTGTTGTGGAGATACTCTATGAGGAGCATGAAATTTTGGGTCTTTATAGTTTGGTTTCATTTTTATTTCACATGGTTTTATATTGGCTGGTTTTATATTAGATGTATCTGATGTAAATAAATGTATAAATTCTTTTAATAATTTTATAACTTGTTCGTGTTGTATTACGTTTAATTCATTTGATATTTTAATTGGAGTGCCTTCATTGTCATATATTATTTCTTTATTATTTGTCTGGTTATAATCATTTGTAATTGTCTTGTTAATATTATCTATGTGTTTAATGTGATTCTCACTGGTGATATTTGAATAATTATTATTTTTGGTTGGTTTGCTTATTGTTTGATATTCTCTATTTATCTTTGTAATAATTTCTTTTAATGGTGTTATTTCATTTATTTCGATATAATTATTTGGTGTTTTAAGTGATGGTTTTGTTGATTTAGTTCCTGGAACCCAGTGTGTGTTTTCGTTTGTGTTATAAAGAATAATTGGAGGTCTTTTAATATTAATGTCACGATAAATTAGAGCTGTTTTAGTTTTTTCATTAAATATATAAGTGTCGTGATTGTAGTATCTAGCAATAGAAGCCAATTCATTATCTGACCACCAATGGCCTGGAAGAGCAGATAATTGTAGTAATTCTAAGAGTTGACCTATAGAAGTTATTTTCTTTTCTTTGTTATCATTTAATGCGTTACATATGGCATAAAGACCACAGTTGCCGTCTCCAGGAACATTCTCGCCTGGTTTATAATTATTGAAAATTGAATGTATTTCATTGTCGTTATTATTTTCGACATTATTTGTACTATAATTATTAGGAATTAATTTTGTTTCTTCATTTTTTTTATCATTGATGTTATTTAGATTTTTAATTATTTTCTGGAAATGGTAATGATCGTGTATTAAATTAATAACTTTTTCGTGTTCTTGTGTTTTCCAATTATCTGTTATATTATCTATTGATTTATGACAAATAAGTAATTCTATATTAGAGTTTTGAAATTCGGAATATATTAATTGTTTTATAATTGCCCAATTTTGTTTGTCTAATCCCGCTGCTATAGTTGGGATTGCAATTTTATAATCATGACATTTATTCATAGATTTTTTTAAATTTTGGAGAGCGATTTTTATATTTCTATGTGTTGGTTTATGAAAGAATTTTTCTTTTGTTATTAAATAATAAATTGTTCTATTTCCTATATTTATTGGAATAGCTTCACCTATTCTTGGTTTTAGTTTGTCTAATTGAGGTGATGCGTCTCCAAATTTATTTTTTATATGTGCTGCTAAACCTTTGTTCATTTTAAAGTCTGCGGATATACAATGAGCTATTGAGTAGTCATGGCTTGTTTGAAAAATATCTTTTACTTCTTCTTTTATGTTATTTATATTGTTATTATTGTAAGCGTTATGAGTTTTTATTATGATTGTACTGTTATTTGTTTTATTATTGTTAATTTTATTTAATGTTAGTGTGTTATTTTTGAAATCTATCGTTGCATTATGTTGATATAAAAATGTGTTACCAATTATGATGTGACAAGATAAATTTTCTATGACATATGCTTTTATTTCGAATTCATGCGAGTTTATATTTATTTTTATAATAATTGAACCATATAAAGTTAAAGGTTTATTATTTGGGCCTGTTAAGATAATAGGTTCCTTTTTTAATTTACTATTAGGGGGCATTAATGTGTGTCTTATGCAACATATGTTTGCTCCTGTGTCTATTGTTATTGGAACTGTAATGTTATTTAATGTAGCTTTAATATATAGTGGTTCAGTTATATTATTTATTTTATAATTATATTTTGGCGTTTCTGAAGATAAAGGTGAAAATCTATCAGTTTGTTTTAACCTAGAAATTAGTTTTTTGAATTTGTATACATAGAACGGCATGTTTTCGCTGAGTGTCCTATTTTTTCACAAATTTGACATCTTATGGATTTATTTTTAAAGTAGCAATTTTCGGTATTATGATTGTTTTGGTAACATATTTGGCATTGTAGTGATTGTTTGTTATTTTTATTTCGAAAATATGTCTCTGTAGTGTGATTGTTAAGAAAACAAATTTCTCATTTCTGTCCTTTATTATTTATTTGATTAAAATTATTTTGTTTGGGTAAGTTAGAAAATGTAGAAAATTTGTTTTGATTGTTTTTTGATTTTCCTGATTGCAATAAAGTTTCTAAAGTTTTATTTAATTTTTCATTATTTTCATTAGATATTTTTATTTGTTTATTAAATTGTTCTGTGATTTTATTTATTTGGTCATGTATAATTGTATTTTTTATGTCTATTGGTGATTGTATTGCTTCTCCTGTTACCATGAATTCTACCATTTCGTATTTTCGAATATTGTCTTTCAGTTGTTTCAGTGTGAAGTTATCCATCATGCCTATATATCTGGTGATGGTTGGTCTTAATCCTTTCATTATATAACGAACTATTTCCTCTTGGGACATGTTAGAGTCTAAACGCTTACATAGGGATTCTGTTTCATTTATAAATGCTGTTATAGGTTCGTCATCCAATTGTTTGCGTTTTTCTAATAAAGTGCGAAGCATAGGTTTTTGTGTTATTGGTTCAAATTCAAGACGAAGTTTTTGTTCGAATTCTGGCCACTTAATATTAATTGTTGAATCGGTTTCTATATTGTCATAAAATGTAAGGGCAGATCCTTCTAAAAATGCTGGTATAAATTGAATTTTTTGTTCCTCAGTCCAGTTATTTATAGAGGCTGCTCTGTGAAATTGTTTTAGAAAAATGTCAATGTTTTCTGAGATAGATCCTGAAAACGTTCCAGGTTTGAAATATGGAGTTTTTGTTTCCATTTTTATTGGATTGTTTTGTAAAATTTGTTTATTTTGATTTTCGTGAGTTATAAAGTCAGATGGTATAGATTCACCGTTTAAGTATTGTATTAATCTTGTTTTAAGTTCAGGTAATGTACCAGTATTAATTAGACCGCGTTTATGTAATTCGATTTCTAAATCTGTTTTATTTAATTTGCTTATTGTGTTTGAGAATGATTCAAAAATTGGATTAATAGGGCAATCGTTTATTTTAGACATTTATTTGTATGTGATATTTATATATTTTTATTAATTATTTTTATTTATTTATTTTTTTTTATTTTTTTTTTTTTTATTTATTATGATAGATGTGATTGTATTTAAATAATGTTAATGGTATTTTTTACTTATTATAATATATAATATATATATACTGCTGTATAAGAACCTCAAATTCAGTAATATAGTGAAATGAGCTTTATAGTTGGGCGCCACTTTGTAGTAAAATTAAAATTGGTATGGAGAGAACTCCAAACAATATTTCTTCACTTAGATATTTAATTCTACTACTTATTCAAGAATACGGGATGATGGGTTCAAGGATTCTTTATACAGCGATATATATTGGTATATTTAAAAATCTCTTACCTAGAGATTGTTTTCTTGATTTTCCTTTTAAATGAATAACAACATAAATGTTTATACTTGAACACACTTTATTTATTTTATTTAGAACATTAAAACACTTTGAATTTCGGGATACTTATATGTTAACTGTGGTTCTGTTGAGCTCTGGCGGGACTCTGTCAAGACGGGTCGAGATAGAGTTGTCCGTCGGCGATATTATTTTAATTGCCCTCCCAAAAGGGCATATGTAAAATGATGATAGCCGCTCTCTTATTCACAAAAGTAATTATATAATTTGATAATGAGTGGCTATCATTACAAATGTTTTACCATAGATGCTAGGTTTATTTTAAGAATTTTCCACCGAGTTGATTGGATAAACTCGTCTCGATATTTTCATAACAACAGTCACAGTCATAATACTAAATCTCGAACTGTGGTTATGATTAAAGCTTAGGAAGAATAACATTGAAAAATACTGCAACAGCTATTGAACACATTACACGTTTTGTTAATATTATTATAATTCATAAAGTTAATGTTTTTTGGTAAAATAAATTTTATAATTTTTTTACAGTATCCTATATAGTAAGCAATAATAAGTTTAAAAATAATAATAACAATTTAAGTACGCAAAGACCAAAATGTGTTCAACTACAGTCTGCAGTGCTTTAACGAAAAAACATAGGTAAGTGAAAGGCACTTTAGTGTATAGTTGGTACCGATTATTGAACTTTCAATAGTTTTAATTAATCGACAAATCATTTGAGCAATTCCAACTAACAATAAAAATATTAACTATTTTTTTATTTTTATTTATTTATTTATTTTTTTATTAGCTTTAAACGTTAGTTATTAGAGCTCTACAATTACTTAAAAATAAACACATAAATAGTTGAATATTAACTATTGTTATAAATAAAATTAACATAAATAAAATACTCAAAATTACTAGTGTCTTTAGCAACGAACACCAATGTAATAATGTAATTAATACAACTTCGTATCGTCTTATGCAGTAACATCGTTTTTAAATTGACAACAAGTGAAGAAGTGTAAAGCAATTTCTTCAAACATAATTCAGTTATTATTGTTATTATGTTTAGGTGTTATTATGTTTATAACACGTAATAAGATCGGTAATATGTATTCATATAGAATATATAAATATAATTTATACGAAGGTGAACTATTATTTTTATTTTATACAATGTGAGAAATTAGTAAGACCTATTATTTGATTATGTATGCCACTCCCGATTGTGACAAAATGTCTGAATGTCCGACATGTATTGAATTTGTCTATTAATATCATCAAAATCCATACCTTCATTATGGAGGTTACAGATGATCCAAAGAACTTGAAACACATGAATATGAATCATCAAGTTTAATATCTACATAATGGCTTGATGTGGCCATCAGGTGTTATCATTTAGTTTTTGTGTCCATATTGCTGTGATAACTACATATTTTTTAATTTTTGTCTGGAACTGACTTTAAATATTTTCTTTATATTTTGTTTTGCTGTGATTAATAACCATTTAATTTTGGTCGTTAGAACCGCTTTTATAGTTCATTATAACAGCTATGGAAAGTATCCTTTTAATGAAAAATCGTATTAATGTATAAATGGTTTTAGTTCAAACTAAAACAAACCTATTATTTATGTGATTATATTTTAGGTTTTATTTAATTGATTCTAATTTCATAAAACACGATTTTTCCTTATTAAGTTTTGTAGATCATTTGTTTAATTTGAAATTTGCCGTTAAAGAATTAGAAAGAAACTCAAAAAAATGTGAAAAGAAAGAAAAGGCTGAAAAGTTAAAAACAAAGAAGGCAATACAAAAAGGCAATATGGAGGTGAGCAATTCATATTTCATTTGTTTTTAAATGTGTTTAATAATAAGCATTTAATTAATTATTAGAAATAAAATAACTCAGTTGTTAGATTATAAGTAAACGCTAAGTTTATGTATCTATTATGTATGGAAGTGGTATAAATACAATTGTCTCTGGAATTGTTTAGACATTTTGTAAATTAACATAAAAAGTTAATTTGTTTAAACAAAATCTTTGTAATAATTTTTATATTTAAACATTAGACATTTAATATAAAAAAGTGTTTAAATTTTTAAAAGAATTATATAACCTGAAAGCTTTTTAATATTGTCCAATGTGCGATTTACCAATCTGTGTGATCTACAGTGTTTGGTTATTGGTTTGGCAATGCTATTTACCATATCTCGCAGTAAAGTGTAGCAGTGAATAATGAGTCTATTTTACTTTGGACAATATCAGTTATATACATAAACTTATGAACCACAGTGAGATCTTTATAGATTCAGAAACTAGATTGAATTCAAACTATTGATGGTACATGAAGACTTATTAAAAAGCGATACAATATCAATGTTAGTGGTGCTTTTCCTTTATTTGAGTGATAACTATAGGAGGAGAGGTAGAAATCTTATAATTCAGATATGTCCACTATATTTAACAATTTTCTTTGAGAAATGAAAAATATTAAATATTAATTATTAAAAATAATATTAATTATAATTAAAATGTATAGTGTTATGTGTAAACTTATTTTATATTTTATTTAAATATTTTATCTGTAAATTACACATTGTAGCACAGTCAATTTATGTTTAATTTCCATAATGAGTTAATATAATTGTGGTATAAATATTGTAACTAAAAATATTTAAGTATTTTAATTTGTTGGTTATCTCTGTATAGATAATTCATATATATATATTCTATATTTTTTTAAAAAAAAAAAAGTTAATTGACAAGTAATTTAAACATTTGCTTATATTGATTTAAAATTTTAAAATTACTATATTTTTAATCAATATAATGTTTTGTTTTTAAATAATATTATATATTTATGTATTTATAGGTTGCTCGTATACATGCTGAAAATGCTATAAGACAAAAAAGTCAGGCACTAAATTATTTACGTATGAGTGCTAGAGTAGATGCAGTTGCTTCAAGAGTTCAAGGTGCTCTTAACATTAGAAAGGTGAGTTCATATTTTTTGAAAATTATTTAATTACTCAGGTTTTGGGCAATCCTTGTTTTTATGTGATTAGCAATATGTTTAACACTATATATCTATTTATGTATTTTACTCATTATAATAATGATATTATATCCTAATAGTTCCTTTTCAAATCATGCTGGATACCTAATTAATTTTTTAGTTCCAAGTCGTTTCAATTTTAACTTTTCGCCTTGTATAATTGTGATATAACATCAAAAAATATCTGTGAGTGAGGTTATTCATTACCCCTGTTACCAAAAAATGGTTAAGCAAACACTATTGATTTATGTTCAAGTGTTTTAACTGAAATAACTCTAAACTGAATATTTAAAATAAATATATATCCATAATATTTGTAGTAAAATAATATTATTTAGATAGGTTTAATTTATAATTAAATAACAGTTTTATACTTTTATTATTAAATTAATCATTATAAATTTAAATATTATATATAAAGAACAAATAATAATTAATTATAATACTTAATTGTATTTATTAAAAATTTAAAAAAAAAACATAATTTAATGAGTTTTTATTTAATAATTTGTATTAACTTATTTATGTTTATATGGTACTTATAACCAATAAGATTAAAAACTATTAACATTTGTGTTTCATTTATCGTTTTCATTCAATGAAAACTTTTTTATTCAGAAGCTTATCATGAAAGTGTTTTTAAATAATATGTATTGGTCTATAAACATAATTATTAAAATTTATTTGCTCACTAAAGATTAAACAGTTTATATGTTTTTATTTAAGCTTGTAATAAAATAAACATTTACAAATGTGACGTCATGATACCATACTAAATATCATAAAATCTAAACCTATAATTTTAATTTTGTATCTATTAATTTGAATATATATAATAATTATTTCATAAATTTGTTGTATTGTTTTAATTATTAATTTTTTTTTAAATAAATTAAATCTTTTTTTAAATTAGTGAAAATTGAGACAGCTTAGCTTTTGTAATCAATGAAGGTACTTCGTTACAATAATTTATATAAATAAAAATTATATACTTATATTGTTTGTATTATTTTTATAGTTTTGAAAATATATTAAATTATGAATAATATTTTATTAGGTAACTCAAAGTATGGGAGGTGTTGTAAAAGCAATGGATGCAGCAATGAAATCTATGAATCTTGAAAAAATGTCATCATTGATGGATAAATTTGAAAATCAATTTGAAGATTTGGATGTCCAAAGTTCTTATATGGATAATACCATGTCTCAAAGTACAACCACAGCTGTACCTCAAGGAGACGTTGAAAATTTATTACAAGTTGCTGACGAAGCTGGGTACACAATTGTTATTAATTTACAAAATATTATTTACTATATTATTTTATCCCTTTTATAGCTTGGAGTTAAAATTAGAATTACCTACCAATCCTCAAAGTATCAGTTCTTTATCTTCCACTACTACAGAACAAGATGAGCTTACACAACGTTTAGCTCGTCTCAGACAAGCAGAATAAATGAATCATCTAACCAAAGACCAACTATTATTATTTTCAAACTTTATAACTTATCAAAAGTAAATATATAATAATTATTATTATTCATTCAAAAATATTAATCTCTCATAATAGGATTATTTTAAAATTATCAATACCCAAAATATGTAAGAGAAAAGCAGTAAAAAAAAAAAAAAAAATATCATTTATGATTATATTAATTATTAATATATATTGTATTATTATTAGTTTAGTTAAATATCACAAAAAAGTTTTATTTTTAACTAATTGTTTAAAAAATATCAATATTATTTAATTAATATTTTTTAATTTGTTTGGGTGATATATATAATTATTAATGTTGGTACTTTATTTTAATTTAGTAATTTAAAATTTATTATTTTATTAATTGAGTACTGTTAAATGAATAATAGAAATTAATCCAAGTTAAAGACGAATATTATAACATTTTTTATATGTATGCAGTTAACAGTTATATTTTTGTTAGGTTAGGGTATTATTTACAATTAAATATCTTAAAATAAATTTGTAATTAAGTTTACTTGTTTAGTAAATTAAATTATTTATTTTACATTTTATATTCATAGTTAAATTTGCAAATATATTGAAATCTGCTTTTTATTGGAACAGGCGATTTCAATTTCTACGTTAAACGGGTTACCTCAATAAAATTTTTAAATGGGATTTAACATTTTCTGTATAGTAGTATTTGGCAAACCAATATGTGTATATTAATTGTATTTATGTTTTTTGTGTAGCTCAATATTTTTGATGTGTATGTGTTTACTACATTTTCTTATAAACATTTCCAAAATTATTAAAATTAAAAAAAATGTATAACATAAAAATGTACATCATTTTCGCATCAGTTTTTTTAAATTAAATTTATGTCCATGTAAATTTTTTTTTTTTTAAATTCTTCATTCTCGGAAATGACATATTTATATATGCTAAAAATTGGCTATATTAATTGTATAACGAAAGTTTTATTTTGTTAAATGATGTTTTTATCATTTAATTGACTAACATGTTTTAAAAATGGATACTGAGTCAATAATGACTCATATATAAATATGATATATCTTAAAATGTAACTTCTACCATCAGGTACTTTAAAATCTAATAGTAATGTCCACAATAACTAAATAATAGTCTCATTTATAATGTTCATTGCTTATTAAATTAGTAGATTATTGTATTTACTTTACATAGTATGATGTTAATAAATGTGAATGTGTTAAAAGAAATATACATAATGTACCACTTTACTGAAATATTAATGAATGCAATAGAAAAAGGTAAATGGCTGTAATTATATATCGAAATATTGCTGAAGGTTTTTTTTATTATTCTTAAAGTATAATTAATGGTACAATTCTATACAAAACACTTCAAATTTGATTTTTTTTTTTTCTTTAGAAGAGTTAAAATTACCTAAACTAATCAATTATTATCTTTATACTTACATGTTTTATTACTCAAAGCTATGTGTAATTTAGGTAATTAAATGAGTTTACTCAAGTTGATATGTTTACAGGATGTCTTGTAGTGTATGGTACTTTTGAAATAATAGCAAATGAAGATAAATTCATTATCCCACCACCAAAAAATAATGTAACACCATGGAATACCCTCTACAATATTTGTTAACGTTAGCATATTATGTTTATTATATGTCTTTCTCAAGTGCTATCATTTGTTGGGTTAACATACTTCATATTGGTTAGGTACTTTGGAGGGAATTACAATTTTTACATTCAGTTACTAATTTGGTGTTAATGAATTAAAATTGAGGTCTGTACTTCATGAAATTAAATGGTTACCTATAATTATTACGTATAATGTATCAATCAAAAGATTTTAAAGGATATGAATTAACTAATGATTGTGATGATACTGTGCCTATTGGATCCGTAGATTATCTTTCTACGAAATTTGAGGTAGGTATTTATTTTTAAATATTTTAATGTATATAAATATAATATTAAGCATGTATACAATTATTTAAACGAATTATATTTTTTGACCTTTATTACTAAATATGAATCTTAAGTTATTTAATTATCTATTCAAAATTTAAATTTCTACAAACAGAAAATGTGTGTTTGGTTAATATATGGATTACAGAATAGTTTTAATTAAAATCTAGACCAAGTAAACCCAATATTTTTCTTTGTTTAAAATGAACATGTTTTTAAATGAATAAAAACAAATAGGGATTTTATATATTTCTGATGTGCCAAAAATTTCAATGTTTAACTGAATACTGAACAGTTAAGATTATAATTATTATATAGCTATTTTTATTAGAAATGAGAAATTGATGAAAATGTTTGGCTCTACAAACACAAGATTACATCATGTGACATGTACCTATATTATAGAACAAACATATTAATAAACAATAGAATTATATATTAATTATTTGCATTGCTAAATGTTATTATTATATATTTTTAATTTATTGACTTTTAAGAGTTTAGACTATGAAGTCATAGAAAATAATTTGAATCGCGAAGAAGAGCAGAAAAAAGGTTATAGATATGTCGTAAAAAAAGATTTTGCTAGATGGATGATATTTTTTTGGATCGGAGTTATAGTTGCCTGTATTGGAATAATAATTTTTATTACTATTGAAATCGGAACAACTTTTAAATTCAATATGATAAAAAAATGTATCCTTTCATATGATAGAAATTAATAAAATGTTTTGTTTTTTTTAGTATAGTTTGTTTAAATTAATTAAATAAAACTAAAAACTCTAATACTTATAGGTATCAATTTACTTATTAGGTTATAGTCATATATATATATTTAATGAAGACTGAATCACTGTTAGATAGATTGGTATAAGTATAAGAGTTTTTTGGGTATTTTAAATAAACTATATTGTTTTAATATTTGATAATTGTAGATCAGATTATATATATATATATATGCTTATATTGAAAATGAATTAATACCTAAATATTAAGTAAAACATGTTTAACCATATCAATTATACAAATTATTTAAATAGTTTGAAGTAATTTCTTTACATTAAAGAATTAAGACTTTGATGGTTGTTCAGAAAATTATTGCATGCTAAAACCTTATTTGGTGGCTCTCATACTAAATTTAGTTCCCGCTGTAATTGGATCGTTCCTTGTAGTTTATGTCGAAGTAAGTTTAACACAAATTAAAACTTACTATACACTTAACATATCAATTATAATTATATTTAATATTATATTTAATATTTGTTATTATGCTTAGCCCATGGCTACTGGTTCAGGTATTCCAGCTGTGAAATGTTATTTAAACGGCATCAAAGTACCAAGATTAACTAGACTGAAAACTTTGGTTGTCAAAGTTATTGGTGTTATTTCTGTGGCGCTCGGTGGTATGTGGGGTGGTAAAGTAAGTATAATAATTGTTATTTAATACCTTTTATTTTAGGCAAAAAAATTGTATTTTAAAATATAAACAATGAACAAATCTGATTTTGTACTTAAAATATTTATTTAATTACAATGAATTATCATACACTATACAAGTAATTTTAGAATTGAATAAAATAAAATATACAATATACATATAGGTACATATTGAACTACCTATATGAAGTAATGAATACAAAAAATATAAATGTATGAGTGAATTTTTAATTAGGTATATGTGAATAAATAATTGATAAAATATTTTATTTTTATTATGAGATGTATGAATAATTGTTTAATAAATATCATATACAAATATATTTATAAGCGTTTTATAAAACTGTATCAATTTGTTTTGTAGGAAGGTCCCATGATTCACGCAGGATCTATTGTAGCTGCTGGTATTTTTCAAGGGAAAAGTACAACATTTAATAAAGATCTGGGTACATTAAATTTCTTTAGGGAAGACCATGAAAAAAGAGATTTTGTATCTGGTGGAGCTGCAGCTGGAATTGCTGCTGCTTTTGGTGCTCCAGTTGGTACGCTATTCTAAAAATAATTAGTAGTATTACAAATATATCCATTTCTTTTTGTCTATACTATAAAAAATTAATGAATAAATGAATAAATTAAATGTATAATCAAATAAATTATAGGTGGTTTATTATTCAGTTTGGAAGAGGGTGCTAGTTTCTGGAACCAAGCACTTACATGGCGTATATTTTTTGCATCTATGATTTCAATGTTCACACTACATTCAGTTTTAAGTGCTTATCATGGTCATCCAGGTTAATAATTTTCTTATTTATAAACTATTATTATTTTGTTTGTATACAACATTTCTAAAACTGATAATTTTTATATTATAGGAGACCTTACTTATAGAGGTTTATTAAATTTTGGAAAATTTGATGATTTATCATATCATATATTTGATATTCCTATTTTTGTTCTAATGGGCATAGTAGGTGGCTTGACAGGAGCACTGTTTTGCCATTTAAATTTGAAATTAAATAAATTTAGAAAAAGGTATATAGGTAGTACCTACCTTCTTTTAATAATATTTAATTGTAGATATTTTAACTAATATGTATATTATGAAATATATTACATATTTTTTATAGATATGTTAATGAACGGTGGAAAAAAGTTTTTGTAGTTTTTATTGTGTGTTCGACTACAGTGACCATTAGTTTTTTATTAATTTTATGGTCTAGTGATTGCAAAAAAATAGGATTTGATCCAACAGAGCATCCTATTCAAGTATAAATAAAATATTACAAAAATAAAATTGTATAGAATATGTTTTTTTTTACAAATAATTTCACAATTATTATATTTAATATTTTATTTATGTTTATATTATAGTTTGGATGCAATGATGGTGAATTTAATGCAATGGCTGCTTCATGGTTTCAGCTTTTAGAAGGAGTAGTGCGATCATTATTTCATGATAATCCAAGTATTTATTTTTTTCATTAATTTTTTCTTTAACACGTTGACTACCAAGCCTTATTTTCAAAAACTGTCCTTCTGTACCACAGATTAGATGAATACAGATGGATCACTCGGCCCGAGAACAAAAGAATTGCAAATACGCTTTTCTGATTGGTTCCCCCTCAAATCAATGTAGGCGCATATGATAACATAAATTATAGTGATGATATTATACAATATTATTGTACAACTTCTTTATTATTTTAAATATAATAATAATGATTATCATATGCCAGTAAAAATTTAATGCAGATTAAGTACATATTTGTTTCCAACTAATATGTGAATGAAATTCAATTGAATTATAATTCAAAACGGAAAATGGCTTTATTTAAAAAAAATGCCATGTTCGATTAACTAATTTACACCAAGTATAGACTTATTTGTCTACATGAATTCCTAACAAATGAACTTGACCACAAATTCAATAGAAAGAAATATTACTAACTATTGTTCTAATCCAGCTTTTAATATTTAAGGGTAAAATTTAAGTAAGAAAACAGCAATAATTTTCTTAATATGTATCGTTATTTTTTTTTTTTTTAAAGTGGTAGACTTTTTTGATAGCTATATATATTCTTATATTAATTTGTTTAATTAATTTCTGTATTTTTTACATACATTTTTCTTTATTTATATATATATATTTTAATAATGAAATTTAAGTAATACCTAAGATATTTAATAGTTTGAAAATTCTTTCAATTTTTCTACAGATTTTTACTTAACTGATAAATGTTTCTTATACTATTTATGTGTCTTCATTTGACAAATATTTTTTAAATGTTTGTTTTTCAACTAATGTAAGGATGAAATAATTACACAGATTAGATGAATATTATACGTTTTATTATAGTAAATTATAATCTAGTGATCTGAACACGGTTGCTGGTTGGCTGCAAATTTCTTTCGTTGTTCGTGTACATTTTTGGCGCACATAGTAAATCAAATAATGAGTTTGAAAATCTGTAATTAGGAATAATCTTTTAATAACACATACAGTTTATTCGACCATATAGTACCAACATTTAACTTACAATCATATAAAACATACCAAACACAAATAGTTTGTTTCTTTAACAGTTTACTTCATTCATTTAGTTCATCTCAATATGATTGTTCCGAAATTATAAATAATTTAAAACATGAAAAAATATATTTTTAGTAGTCCTGAAAAGGACTGTTTTAAAAGCCCTGAAAAGAACTGTTTTAAAAGAAGCCCTGAAAAGAACTGTTTAAAAAGAAGTCCTAAAAAGGACTGTTTAAAAAAATAGCTAAACGTTTAGTTCTGAAAAAAGCAGCTCAGAAATTAGTCAAGGTAATTCACAAGTATAATATTAATATAATTAATTGACCCTGTATTAAATTATATAGAGAATAGAGATTACAGTATAAAGTATAGGCAAATTTAGAATAAATTATTAGACAAAATTATGTGAATATTGAGTTCCTAAAACTAACATTTTTATATTTATTACAGATGTTGTAAAATAACTAATTTCCTATTTTTTAATTTTAATTTTTTATCTGATAAAAGATTTTTATTTAAGAATTTAATTGACGAATAAATCCTAAAACGAATAAAAAATGAAAGTAAATAATTTTTATTAAATTGAGGACATGGATGTTCGTATACTACATTGATCATACATTGCTTAAGTTTTTGACCTACACTTTGCTCAACAGACAACTTGGGAAAACATTGTATGAACAACGTTTCTAATTTATAAATATAATTATAAAATTCTTCATAAGGAATTGTTAAATTACCAAAAGTTGATTTCTCATGATTTACATAAGCTTTAAAATAACATAATAAAAAGGAATGATCTAATTTTTTTTGAATTTCTATACCTATAACACTGTTTATTTTTATTTTTTAAATTAAGGTGATTTCTGACAATTATAAATAAACCAGGAGATAAGTACTTTTCGCTTAACTCTACATAATTTTCTATAGTGTCGTTATTGGCTAATCTTTTACTTAAATTTAAAACAGATTTTTTTAAACGATTAATTTCCTTCACATTATACTGATTTATTACCGACATTTTTTTCTTTCGTGGGGTGTTTGCCGACAAGTACCCTGGCATTTGATTACTTGAATCACTTGAATTAACGGGTGATGTAGTTAGATTAGGTGATAGGTTAGTGTTGATGTTTTCAACACTCACTACATCGAATGAAGAACTGCTGCCTACACTAGCACAACTGATGTATGAAGTTGACACATTAGTTATTTTATTACTTGAATAATCAAGAGGATCAAACAAAAGAGCAGTTCAAGCGTACTCGAAATCACAATTCACAATTCATTTTATGTAAACAAAAAACACCAATCGGTTATTTTACAGTAGCAATGTGTAAATTTTAGGTAAATATATTATACTATTGTGCGGTTACACTGATTTGAGGGGGAACCAATCACAAAATATTTTTTGTTTACATCGCGAGTGATCCATCTGTATTCATCTAATCTGTGGTCAGATCATTATATAGACGGTACCAACCGATACCCGGCGATCACTGGTGATATCAGTCATTTTTGCGTTTTACGTGTGTTTTATCAACAATTATATTTAAGTCGCATTGTGCGTCTCCTTCATTTGGGTTATTACACGTTTTGTTGTATATTGACGTCTTTCCTTTTTATTTTGTGTATTATTTACGAGGTCACCTTATCCCATACCCTAGACGCGAGTCGAAGCGGCCAACTGCCAAAATCGTAAGAGCCGTTTCGGCGCAAACAATAATAATTAATAATATATTCTATTCTATAAAAAACTGCTATTTGTGATTTTAAAAAAATTATTTTATATTTTAATTTTAGAACATAGGTATATACTCATTGATTGGAGCTGCATAACAATTGGGTGGAATTACAAGAATGACTATTAGTTTGACAATTATATTAGTAGAAGCAACTGGGAGTATAGCATTTGGTTTACCACTAATGGTGTGTTTGATGACAGCTAAGTGGGTTGGCGATTTCTTTTCTGAAGTAAATTAATTAATTTTAATATTTCCAATAATGTATAATTTAAAATAATAAGTACTTATAGCTGTAGTAACGTATTAATTTATAAATCAATTAATACATATTAATCTTAGTTAAAATGTAGATAAAAATAATTAAAAATTTAATAAACAATTTTTAAAAATAAATATTGTACATACAAATATGCAATTTGGTAAATAAACCATAGAGTTGGAACAACATAGAAATGTTAATTTAAAAACATATATTTAATTATGTAACTTAGACAATTAAAAAGATGAATATTGTTAAACTCTGAACAATATTTGTTTTTTTTCTTTCATAACAAGTTTTAAAAGTATTAATACTATAATAAATTATTTTTAGAGTATATATGACACACAAATTGAACTGAGCGGTATGCCGTTATTAGCATGGGATCCACCACCAATATCTTCCAATATTTATGCCAACAACATAATGACACAACCAGTTATTACATTTAAGACTAAAGAAACAGTCTGCAATATTGTAAAAACCTTAAAAACGTATTCACACAATGGTTTTCCAGTCATTGAAAAAATTAAAGAATATGGATTAGTAAGTTATTAATTTATTTTATTACTTAATATATATACTAATTTAAAATGTATTAATGTACTTGCAGGAAGGAGGTTATAACATAACTACATGTTACCTACGTGGTCTAATACTACGTTCACAATTAGTTGTACTTTTGCAAAATAAAGTATTTGATGGACCATTGCCTAATTATTGGGATTCTATCACAATGGAAATATTTAGACAAGATTATCCTAGATATACAACTATCGAAGTAATTATTTTGGTTTGATTGTATTATGATTTAAAATGTGTTCATAAATAATATATATATTATATAGTACCCTTACCTAGAATTATGTGTTTTTATCCTTTTATTATATCTTTAAACTTCAGTAATTTGTAGTGATCAAGGCAAATTGTTATTATGTATTATCTATCTCTATGTTATCTGAATGTACATTACTTATCTATTTATATAACAAATAATATAATTCAATTATTACAGGATATTGAACTAATGTCAAATGAACTTAAATTAACAATTGATTTATCAAGGTTCATGAATCCATCTCCATATATTGTTCAGCATGTGAGTACAATAAATCCCGATAAGTAATAAATGATTTTTATGTATCTATTTAGACTTAGAATATCATTTGTTTTAAAAACATATAAAGTTTTAATATAAATGCACTTAAATTAATATAATTCCACAAACACTTACTATACTATACTTATATATACTATACAATTTGTATAAAAACTTAACTTTGTTTAAACAAATTAGTTTTATTACACTATACACTATAAACCTAAAATTACAAAAATAATACACTTTAACTGCGTATATGTATTTCAACAACTACGTTGTTATCTTCAACGCGAACCAAATACTACTAAATGTTGTTTGGTAGTAAATGTTTAGTAGTAATTGGTTGGTGCTGAAGACAACATAGTTGTCGAAATATGTATACACAGTTAAAGTGTATTATTTTTGTGATTTTGGGTTTATGGTGTATAATATAGAATACTCACAAGTTCTCAGGCATATTTTAGTTTTATTGCAATAGATTTATATTTATTTTAAAGTATATATGACTAAATATTATTATAACATATTAAATATTCTAATATAGTATCTTTATATATATATATATATATATATTACATTCATTACTTGTATTATGTACTTTAATATTTAAACTAGATATACAACATTTCTAATCTTACTTACATATTTTTATATTTAGACTATGTCGTTGCCACGTGTTTTTAGATTATTCAGAGCTATGGGACTTAGACATATAGTAGTTGTTAATGATTCAAATGAGGTAAAATAAAAAAAATAATTTCTCTAAAATATAGTGTTTTTATTGATACAGTAATAATATTTTTATTGATATTTTAGGTTGCTGGTATTGTCACTCGCAAAGATTTGGCTAGATACAAAGTAAATAGACACATGGGTAAAATCAGTGTAAAAGAACTTAAGTTTTCGAGCAAAATGGGATAGGTAAATTAATTTTTTTATAGGAATTATTATTAACCATTTTTTTTTTTTTTTTTTGGATTATGAAACAAAAATATTTTTGTATATGTACATGTGTAATATGTGCACGTGAATACAAACACAAACATTAATCATTTGTACAAATAACTATAAAAATATACATTTAAATTTAAAAAAAAATTGTTTTGTTCAATGATTTAGAAATAAATCTTGATGATGTATAGGTAAATGATAGTATAAATTG
>JAFHKX010000014.1:357730-389730 GCA_019022885.1 Schlechtendalia chinensis | reverse complement strand
CGATCAATAACGTCCCACGTGCACGTCGCACGACCGATAGATAACGTCCGGAATCGTCGACAAAACGTATGTATTTTTTTTGTGGTTTTTCCGATTGTCAAACGCATACTGGTCCTTTCGACTCTGTTTCCGTAAGACAATCCCTATGCACGAGCAAGCACACGCCTACATCGTGTTCATGGTTATGGAAACGGCTTTGCGTCCGACGACGGATTTGATTGTCCGTACACCCACGTCCATTCCGTATGCGAATCCCAATCTCTTCCGTTGTCGTGACGGAAAACACTAAACTTCGTTGTTCGTCCGGTATGGAACGTCGAAAACTAATTTATTTCTGTTATTTAAAAATGGTTTCGGAATTTTTCCGAAACCGTTTTCTATTTCGTCCACTCGTGTTTCCGTTTCGTACGTAACGCAATTATCGCGTGTTATCATAGGCGTGCGCAGACCTTGCTGGTAGGGGGGGCAGAAAAGTGTTGCCGCTTGCCGCTTTAGCCCGCAGGAGGGGCAGTTGCCCACCCTGCCCCCCCCCGTGCGCACGCCTATGCGTGTTATACCGACGAATATTTTCGCTCGGTATTTCATACATTTTATTGCAAACTAATCATTATATATTATATAACACGTCGAAACGAATTTCTCACAACGAAAAGAAATAATAATAATAATAATAAAACGTACAAAACATGATTTCAATTTTTTTTTTCTTTCCTCCGAAGTATTCGTTTGAATTTTTATTCTAATACATATAAATATGATGTTGTTTTTTTTTTCAATTTTAATAAGTGCACGCCAAGCTTTTATGAAATTGAATTCACGGGAATGATTCATATATAACGATGTACATGTATATATCTACACGATAATATACACTGTTAAGAGCCGAAGACGCAACGACGTTCGGTTTTTATTGAATTTCGAAGTTAGCCGTCGCCACCGAATATGTATAATATATGATATTGGCGTGTAAGTAAGAGCAATAAAAACGTTATACCGTCAAAAGTCAGATTTTATTGTTTGCGAAATAATAATAACTCGTGTTTTGTGAATTAATACGGTCGTACGATACGTGTATTACGTATATAGTATAAAACCGGATTTTTACGATACGTTTTTAATATACACGTGCGGTCCAATAACCGTTACGAAAATAATTGTCGACGAAATACATTGTGATTTGCAATCGATGCGATATCAGTTCGAAAAACGTGTAACGTAAAAAATGTATATTTTTAAGAAAAATATATAAAAAGCGTATTGTAACACACGTGGACGACTTTACTCAATAACAAAACAAATTCAATCGATTCCCGCCGTGTTTCTAAACACGTTTTACAATGGTTGCGTCACGACAAAAGTTTATAACCGGATCCGCAGAGCTAACGACATATTGTTAAGCTCCTTGGACGTAACGAATGAAATCCCTCAACGAATTATTTTAGAGTCGAAACAAAACGTAGCGAGAAGACACGGACGACGGCCCGAGTCCGTTATGACAGACGTTTAGAGAGCGTTCATAATTATTTCATTAATTTGAAACAACGCAACGTATCGGCGGTGCAATATGTTAGGGCAGCACGTGTTTAACCTGTGCCCATGACTTAGAACGGAAAGCATTGGTTGACTTAGTCGCGTCCCTGCGACGGTCCGAAGGTGTTATTCGGGTTTCGCAATGGATCTCGATGGCTGGCACGCGGTATTGTCGAGAGAATTTTTCCGCAGAGGCGTTGTCGTCAACGCACGTTTGCGGTTCGCTCGATGGGAGTCAGCTGGGCGATGAACCTCTGACCCGGAGATCATCTGTCGTAACGCGTAACGCGTACCGAACGGTTTTCGGGTCGATCAGCGAAGTGTGAAATCACGACTGCCCCTTGTGATATGGTAACGCGTACGCGGAACGAGCGAGACTGCTCCGAGCCGCTCGGGTCGGCCGGCCGTCGTCTGAAGACGAGTAGGGAATACGCGTAAAGGTAATCGACGCGAGGCACACCTACATCGGTCGACGTCCCAACACGGCACGTCCGGTTCTGGGTTTTTTCTCCGAGCGAAATACCAAAAACAAAACGACCTCGTGTCAATCGCGCGTTATGATTCGCGTCCACCCCCGATTTTCGACGTGTCACTCGAAATACCGCATCATTAGTTTAACCGACGACGTGCGATCCTTCAACACGAGATTCGGCCAAAAAATTAGATATTTTATTTGGTCGTTTTTTTGTACTTCTCGTGCACCCGAATTTCGCGTCTTTTTGTTTCGCTGTTTAACGGAAATTGCCACGAAAGCGGCACGACGACCAACAACTTCGTCAGAGCTGGTTTCGTTGGTGTGAACGGAATCCGTTCGGAGCGGTGCGGAGCGGCTTTGCTCTTTCGGTGTGCACCGGACCACTTTTGGACGTTCGGGTCGAATATCAACCGCGAGTCCCGTAGTGGGTCGACCGTTCGGTTCGGTTTGGTTTTTTTACGTTCCTGCCGGTACATAGTATTATCCGTCTACCGCGAAACCCTTTGGAAACTTTTGATCCGATGGTTCGGCACGAATTCCGAACGTTGTATCTCGTCGAACGCAGTAGGTAATCGGATTAATCGCTGCGCTCGCGGCACAACCGACCGCACGTATCGTTACCGGGAACAACGACGCGCCGTCAACGAGAGTAGGTATAAAAGAGCGGTTCTGGTTCCCCCGCAAATCATCCCAAATCCTCCACCCCCTCGACAACTACCTCAATTAACCCCAATTGACCCTAATTGACCCCAATTGATCTCAATTAACCCTAATTAACCCCAATTAACCCTAATTAACCTTAAATTAACCCCAATTAACCTCAAATTAACCTTTCGATAATTGATCAATTTCCACCAAATTAACCTTAGTTAACTCTAATTAACCTCAATTAACTTCAATTAACCTTTGATAATTGATCAATTTCCATCTAACTTCCTCGGTGAACCCTAATTATCGTCAATTAACTCCAATTAACCTCAATAAACCTTTGATAATTGATCAATTATCACCTAATTAACTTTGCTCATCATCGTTCCACACGCGTTCACCGTCAGATACTCGATTGACTCCTACCCCTCTTCCGCCGGTGTAATTGAACGATTCGCTGACACGCCGGGATAATGTGCCGTGTAATCGCGTGATTAAACCCTTTTTTTTCATCGTACACACACACACACACGCGCGCGCGCGCGCGCCGCGATCGTCTCTTGGACACCGCGATGGACACCGTACGACGACGCGTGGACGGCGCTTCGATGTCGGCTCCCCCCACCCCCGCTGCTCACCGTAAAAACATTTTGACACCCGCCCGCCCGCCACGAGCCGTCTCTCTCGTTCATCCGTCAGCCCGATACACCCGAACGTCCTGCGACCACCCGCCGACCAGAGATATCACTGCACGTGCCGAGACCCCGCCGCCGACGCCGCCGCCGCCGTTTAAAAACCTAAACGTCCTCCCGTCCCTTTCCTTACGCACGAGTCCTCCCCCCCGCCACGCCATCAACGTCGACCCGTCCCACCCCCCCGCATAAACCACCGACGATCTCAACATGATGTCTTATCGTATAATATGTACGTATATATTGTCGGTATGTGTAATCTATGAACAAAATATTTGAAATTCAGATTGTATATGTTATTTTCACTGGAAGGGCGATAATACTACTCGATGAGATAAAAATATGTATAACGAGTGTTTTAAATAAATACTGAAACTCTCATCTCAAATCAGTCTGTTTCCAGCAGCCATTCGTGTTATACAATTTTTAAAAGTGAACACATTCCAGAAAAAGTATTATAACTATTTTTTCAAGTTAATTTTATTTTAATATCATGATGTTTAACTGTACTTTCTGCACAAAAACTTACACCAATAAAAGTAACTTATCAAGACACATGAAAACACACGAGGATTCAACATTTGTGTGCACCGTCTGCTCAACAGATATTACTAGGAGGGACAATCTTGGTAGACACGTCAAAAGCGTACACGGTAAGTAATTTGTTTTATTTACCCCCTCTGCGTGTAATATTCAAACATCATTTTATTTTGAATTAACAAATATGAATTTGAATGTAACATTGCTTAACATGATTCCGAATTTGCTTTAGATATTTTTTAAATATGAAAACTAATAATAATAATAATAATTTAATATATTAGGTGACATAGAAAATCGAGAGCGATTAGCTCCTCTTTCCGCGTGTACTCTATCATCATCATCGACATTTAATAATGTACATGTGAATGGTAACACACTCGGCAACCCCTCCGCCGATATTTTATCGCGTAAACGTTTTAATAAGACAACTAATAAAAATATTGCACGCAAACAGTCACGTGTAGAATCAGTGAACGCATACAATTTTATCGAAATTAATGCTTCACTTAAACGCGGATTTGTGTGGTATTACAGAAAAAATATGGAGAAATTCAATAATTACCACACTTTTCTCGGGTTTGTAAAATCAGTGTTGATCGATAAATTACACGAATGTGTACGCGTTCACCCGATCAAATATAATTTAAAGTTGGAAGCCACCTACGATATCCCTAATGCTGAAACATCGTCTCAAAACCGAGCGTTTAAAACGTCGGCAAGGGAGTTGTTTGCATATAGTTATATCGAGGCTGCGGTCGATAGTGACTTTTTAATTCTTCATATGGAAGAAGACGTTTACGCGAATAAAGGGAGCGGGTACAACTTATCACATATCGACGGTTTATTGATAGGAGTGTATAAATATTCACCTTTAGGTGGGTCTTCATATATTCCACTCCCGCAGGACATAATAAAGAGGCGAGCTGTTATAAACCCGCCAAACATTGATCATCAGTGTTTTAAATGGGCGATTCTGGCAAAGCACGTGCAAAATAACAATTCTTCACGCGTCGATATTAACTATTTTAATGAAGAGTACCGTTATGATTTTTCAAGGTTAACGACACCTACACCTGTAACAGAGACTAAAATATTTGAACGTTGTAATCCTGATACATCTGTAAACGTGTATGGTATTCAATTTTGTAAAATTTAAATTTAAAACCCGATAAGAGTTGTTGACGAGGAAAAAACGAATCATTTCGATCTTTTACTCGTCAACAATTTGAATAAAAATCATTACGCGTACATATCGAATTTTTCGCGGCTTGTACGAAACCAGAAAACTTTGTACGAGCATGAATTGTTATTCTGCAAAAAGTGTTTCACCAGTTTCGATAGCAGACCTCGGAAATATAAACCGTACGGTATGCCCGCATTCGTAGAGCATAGAAAAATATGCGGGGTGCACAAACCAATCTTACCAGTTATGCCAACGGAGGAGAGCACTTTGAAGTTTAAAGCGTGGTGCAAGACACAACGTTTATCGTTTGTAATATACGCAGACTTCGAAGCTCTTCTGTTGAAAATAACGGAAAGATATGGTGAAAACACTCAAGCATTTCATTCACATCGACCGATGAGCTATGGGTTCATCGTGAAGACTTCGGAAAATGTATCGGTGGAACTACTTGAAAGGTATGAAATTCCGCAAACGCCGATCGTTTTCCGCGAATCCGAGTCCTGTGATGATGTGGCGAGACAATTTGTACTAGCTGTGACCAAGGTAGCCGATAGAATATGCAAATTATTGAAAGCGACAAACGTTGCGATTATAATGAGTGATGAGGATTCGCGTTTACATAGTTTAAAAACCGGATGCGACTTATGTAATTCAATTTTCAATGAAAAAAATTGCAAAGTTGCGCATCACGACCACTTGTCAGGGGAGTTTTTAAAAACACTATGTAACACGTGCAATCTGAAGCTCAAAACACAGAAATTCGTTCCGTGTTTTTTGCATAATCTATCGAAATACGATACACATCTTATTGTTACAGAGTTGGGGTATGATAACAACAGAATATCGGTCATTCCTAATAGTGAAGAAAATTTTATTTCATTTACAAAATATATTAATAACGAATTCACTATTAGGTTTATCGATACATGTCGTTTCATGGCATCGAGCTTGTCGAGCTTGGTGCAGAATCTTTCGTCCGATGATTTCATAAAATTTCGTGAAATCGCGAAAGTATTCACCTTAATCGATATGCTTCTAGTAACACGTAAAGGTGTATATCCGTATGAATACACCGACAGCTGGTCCAAACTGTCTGATACGAGCTTACCGGGAAAATCTGAGTTTTACAGTACATTGACCGAGTCGCATATAGAAGACGTTGACTACACGCATGCGATTTGGGTTTGGGATCACTTCAAATGTCGTACTCTAAGTACAGTGTACAGGTGAGTACAGTGATCTATATTTGAAAATCGATGTACTGTTGCTAGCTGATGTGTTTGAGAATTTTCGGGATATCTGTATTTCAACATACAATTTAGACCCGGCTTACTATTATACCGCACCCGGGTTTAGTTTCGATTGTATGTTGAAATACACCTCGATTAATCTCGATCTCCTCACAGATTATGAAATGTTGTTGATGATAGAGCAGGGTATACGCGGGGGGTTGGTTCAAGCGAGTATGCGGTACGCTAAGGCCAACAACTATAAAACACCGACATTCGACAATGAAAAGCCGAAATCATGGCTAATCTACCAAGACTGTAAATTGTTTTAATTTAATTTTCTAAATTTGTTTTAATTAATTTTTTCCTATTATATATTTTTTAAATTTCAGGTAATAACTTATACGGATGGGCGATGAGTCGTTACATGACGTACGGTGAATTTCGCTGGTACTTGGGGAATCTTGACGTCGCGTTAGCACAACTCGAGTGGATGAGAGAGACGGATAAATTAGGTAGAATTTACGAAGTCGATATCTCATACCCGCAAGGTTTGCACGACGTGCATAATGATCTTCCATTCTTGCCATTCGCCAGCATACCACACACATCTCGCGTACGATGGCTACTTTTGAGGTTAAAAAAAATTACATCGTACATTATGTAAACCTCAAACAAGCCATGGCTAACGGTTTAGTTGTTGATAAAGTATGTATTAAACGTAATTAAAAAAAATATATATATACCCCTCTTTACACTATATACACATGTTAACTATATTTATTTCATTTTTAGGTGCATCGTGTGTTGGAATTTCATCAATCTCCATGGATGGCTTCATATATAAACCTTAACACAGAGATGAGAAAAAAAGCAGTTAACGAGTTTGAAAAAGATTTCTTTAAGCTTATGAACAATGCGGTGTTCGGTAAATATTAATGCACATAATATTATATTATATTTTTTAAATTTTTTAAAAATTAAATTTTTAGGAAAAACTATGGAGTCTATGCGAAAACGAATAAAAATCGAACTGGTTTCATCTTCGCAAAGATTAACTAAACTCGTTAACAAACCAACATTTAAGAGCTGCACAATTTATAGTGATAATTTATCAGCAGTGTCTATGCATAATAAAATAATTGATTTTTGCAAACCAATTTATATTGGTTTTGCAGTACTCGATATTAGTAAGACACTACTGTATGATTATCATTATAACGTAATGAAAAACCATTATAACGATGCCATAACATTGATGTATACGGATACAGGTATATATTTATATATATTTAATTAATTTTTCAAAAAATATATCATAAATTATTATTATTATTATTTTAGATTCGCTGGTATATCATATCGAGACGGACGATTTTTATTATGATTTGGCGAACAATCCAAATTTGTTGCTTCGTATGGACACCTCTAATCTACCCCGAGATCACCCATGTTATGCGGACACGCGTAAGAAAATCCCCGGTTTTTTTCGGATGAGACAGACGGTTGTACGATGTTGTGACGCGAATGCCCACGCTTAAAATTCCGTCGCGTAAGGCGGATACTCGTCACGGTTAACGCCGGTTGGAAATATTCATAAAATAATAATAATTGAAAGGAAAAAAAAAGAAAACAATATTAATAGTAAATGGACTCTATGACAAAATATATTATGGTGACATGATATACAAAACAAGTAAACTTAATCACTAGCTTATCATCTACGTGGTTTAACAACTGTATCATGCGACACAAACAAAATATAATTAAAGGTGATAGCATACGCCGAGATATCGAGACAAAACAGCTGAACTGGACGATGACAGCGGCAATCCATCCAGTGTTCCCAACGATGCAACGCGTACACACGCGGAAGGTAACGTCACCGAGACGTAGCACGTGTACAAACGCGACAAGTGAACATCACACGATGCAATGCGTACATACGCGAAAAGTAACGTCGCCGAGACGTAAACGCGTAAAACGTGACAAATGAACGTATCACGACGTACCGCGAACACACGTGAAAGGTAACGTCGCCGAGACGTAAAACGCGTAAAACGCTACAAATGAACGTATCACGACGTACCGCGTACACACGTGAAAGGTAACGTCGCCGAGACGTAAAACGCGTAAAACGCTACAAATGAACGTATCACGACGTACCGCGTACACACGTGAAAGGTAACGTCGCCGAGACGTAAAATTATGGACGCACCGCACGTCCGAAATTTAACCAAAATATTTGTCCGTATATCCGCATATCGTACGCGCGGACCAACGACTCGACTGACTCGACCAACGCACTCGTCACAATCGCTGCTGTGTAGTGGCGTGGGGGGGGGGGGGCGGGGTACTCTTCTAGAATGTTCGATGACACCCCGCTCCCCGCACCATGCAAATCTTATCTGCTCGTCCGGACATACGATGTATGAGTTTGTAGCACTCCGGGCGAAATCTTACGCGTATGACGTTGAACGGGTGGTGAACATTCGTGCTAAAGGGATTAGAGGACATGTGATTAAAAATCACATAACGTTCGACGATCACAAACAGTGTTTGTTTGCTGAAGATAGCGATTCAGATGACAACGAAAGTGTTGATAATGAGGTGATGAAGAAAACACATGCAGTACTCTGTGCTGCAGAAGTTATAAAAAATATACATAGGATCGCCGCCATCGATCCTGTTATTAATATCACAACCCCATCTCTACATCAACACCCAGTCTATACTCCGTATACACCGTATAGAGAAAACGTTTCAATCCGATCATTCAATCATCAGGTGAAAACTGTAAAAACGTTGAAGATGACTTTGAACAGATTGGATGATAAACGCGTTATTCTCGATGACCGTGTTCATACCTATGCGCACGGTCATTATAAAACTCTGTAATTTTTTTTTTTTAAATTAATTGTACTTATATTATATTTAGTCTATAGAATAGTGTAAGATTTATTTGTTTTTATTTTTTTATCTGTATATTGTATTAATTTGTATTTTAAAGTAATTTAATACTCATATTTTATTTTATTTTTATGTTAAATACATAATAATATTTATTTAATAAATTTAAATAAAATTTAAATAAATAGATTTTTGTATAATACATCATGTAAAATATTACCGTCGTTCGGGATTAATATTTGAATGCTATTGTTTGCAATCATTATATAAAAACTTATATAACTATTAATTATTTTAACAACTCTATCCTTATATACAAACAACGTGTATAATAGATTTTAATTTTAAGAATAGAAAAAATAATAAAGTAAAACAAGTTGGATTTAAAAAAAAGCATATTTTCTTTAATTTATTGTACCTGTATTATATTCAGTCTATAGAATAGTGTAAGATTTATATTTTTACCTGTATATTGTATTAATTTGTATATTAAAGTATTTTAATACTCGCATTTATTTTATTGTTATGTTAGATACATAATAATAATAATATTTATTTATTTAATTTTTATACACCAAATCGTGTTAAATACTACTGTTGTTCAGTATTAATATTAATATTAATATTAATATTAATTATTTTTTAGCGACTATAAACCTTCTATACAAATACGTGTATAATACATTGTTAATTTTAAGAATAAGGAAAATAACAAAATAAAACAAGTTAGATTTTTAAAAACATATTTTTTTATTTGTAAAATTTTTTTCAAACAAACTTAAATACAAATGACTTCCCAAGCTTTCCTTGGTAAACTAGTTTTATACACCTCTCCTTTCTGGCATTGTATTCCTCACATTGCTCCCTCGTCATTTTTACCGATCTCGGCATAAAAATGGAAAGGCGCTCTCCTATTAAATCGAATATCTCACATAACACGCTGACCCCAAATTTTGTGGTTTTCACTTCAAATGAATCAATTACATATTCCACGTTTATACATAATTCCTCCATCGAGCAAAATCGTGGTCCTTGAGCCTGTGCTTGCAGAGATAATAAAATTGAATCCATTCTGAAATTATGTATATATAATTATTAAAAATGTTTTTTTAATTTTATATTTTGTATACATAGTAAAATAATAATATATTATTATAATATAAAATATAATAATATATTATATATAAAAATGCAAAAACAAATTTCCATTTGAAAATTATTATATCATTATTATTATTATTATTATTATTATTTATATTTATTTATATTATGTGAATAGATATTCTATTTTATATTAGAAAAAAAAAATGCAAACACAACTATTCACAAACACTTAACTATCGTTTTGAAAATAAAATATAAAAAGCATAATGAATTTATTTTAATAATAATAATAATAACAATAATAATAATAATAAATTTGAATACGTAAAATAGACTTACTTAAATATTTGAAGTGTTTCGGTAAATGCAGAACAACTAGTTGAGAGTATTGAGGTACGAATGAATGTTTATTAGATTTTTCAGATCCTTATACCCTGTAAAGAGACCTTGTCATAAGCCCCACTCCATATATTTTCATTTCGATTTTATTTTTTGATATTCGTTTAAGCCACCATGAAGTATGAGGGTTTATCACATATTTGAAAAATATTTAAACGTATTTAATGATAATATATAACGCAGTTACTGCACAGCTGAATGATTATAAAATACAATACGTCCATTTAAAGATTACTGATAAATATATTTTTCAAACAATTTAGGGATACCATTACGATAACTCTCTATAAAGATCACTGCATTCTATATTATCTCAATATATATATATATATTTTTTCCAGATTACAACCAAAACTACGTTTGGTATCTGTGTATTAATAATCGGGTATCGCATTATTTCGATTACTAACCAAGAAAGATTAATACGCCTGCTCCCATTCTAGGATATTATAATAACATACAAACACATTTTTGTTATATTATATAATGATATTATACCATCATTGCATTTATTAAAAAAATACACAAGTTTTACACATTAATATAATTTTAAGAATTATTTATAAACCATTTTTTTAGAGCAAAAATTTTATTAAACGTACAATTTCTAGGATTTAAGTACGAATGATAAATACAACACGGTTGGAATGAAAAATCTCTCTCATTGTAATCGTTCAATATTGTATTTAGTCGCGAGCATCCCAGATTTTCCATGTTTATCACCTTGATTTGCGGGACAAACTTTTCGATTATTTGTCGTTTTTCTTCGCCCTTCACATAGATAATGTCGAATTTCAAAGAATTTAAAATTCGCTCGATTTCTTTATACTCTACATCACCGCAATCCAATGATAGTTGATGATAATTTCTTAACAGCCACAGATTTACACGTCTACTTTTTGCACTTTGTACTGTGCTCGATGAATGTTTAAAAAGCCAGTGTTGAGTTGCACAACTATTTGTATCAATCACAGACACCTCTTTGATTAAATATTTAGAATTTGTTCCGAGCACGCATTCAATATCTAAAATCCCCGAAGAGGATGGTGAGCACGTCATTCTTTAAGCAGTAGAAAATTATGTACTGTCTGTTATATGAACTTCAAGAGAGATGACTCGTGAATTTATTTTCAGTATTTCCTTCTCCGAGAGATATAGCCGACTCTGTAATTTAATTACACTATCATTAAGAAGTGATAAGGAAATATTGTTTTTATCATCAATTTCACGTAGACGATTATCAAACGATTCGGTTTTCACTCTGAGATTCTCAATATTCTCGTGATTTTCATCAATCGATTTACCGTGTTTTTTAAAATTATATTCAAACACTTTATTTCCGTCTGAAATTAGTTTATTTAGTTTACTAGATGAAGAACTACCAAACACTTCCATGGTTAAACGACAACTGTTTGTTTATATATTAAGATTTGTCTTATTTATCCAGCTATTGTGCGAGCTATCGAACCCCAGCCATTTAACGAATATTTTACGCCCTCTAGCACGAATAACTTTTTCAACTAGATATTTATCAGGGTGAATTGTTTTACATATTTCCTCGGCATAAAATCCACCGGCAATACGTTCACCGGTATAATCTTCCAAGATAAATGTTGTTGGTGATGTTTTATTTACTTTTATAATAGTAAATATTTCGGTAGACCAATTAGGAAGATATCCTTTAACGAAAATACCTTTATGCATACTGATACGAACTTTATCGCCAACAGTAAATTTAATTTTTTTTGTCTGTTTAATCTTACGAATTTTTATTTTTATAAGTGATGAGTCTACCTCGGCTTGTTTGGGGGATATACCGATTGTTCTGTGTATAGAATTGTTATAATTATCCTTCAACTCAGGTAAAATTGATACCCACTCGTAAGATTCCCTAGCAGTAAATTGCCTAAACATTTTCTCTTTTAAAGTACGATTGAATCGCTCGACAACGCACGCTTTTACCGTACTGTACGTAGAATACATTTTTATATTGCATTTTTCAATCAAATTCTTGAAATGTTTATTATAAAATTCTTTTCCGCGATCGACTTGCAACAGATTCGGGTGTCTATCGATAAATATTTTACCTGCACTTAAGGTGACTTCTTCACCTTTTTTAGACTTTAATGGTATAGCCCAGGCAAATTTAGTAAAACAATCGATAATACATAATATATATTTATATCCATTGTTTTCTCTAAAATATGATATCATATCGATAAGATCTGCTTGAAATAAATCGTTTTTATAGTAAACATTTACCCGTCGTCTTGTGTAATTTTTTCTGACCGGTTTATGAAGTTCTAGTGCTATATCGTGTTTAGACATTTGGAATATTTTTCAATAATTTAACTTCAACCAATTCTTCGCCAATCGTAATTATTTCATTACGTACAGCTGTATTACCCGCTGCAAGAGATGAATATAGTAAACGTAATCTATCGACCAATTCGTTAGCATCGTTCCAATAAACTAGACTTTGCGTTTTCTGTAATCGCATATTTATAATATCTTTGACCCTGCTACCGCCGCCGACGGTTGAAAACAGATTCGATATTAGTTCATATTTCTTTCCCTTCGATATTTTTATCTCTTTTCCATATTTTGTTCTATGCGCTGATGTTTTATTTAATATTTCTTTATACATTTTCAAATCACTTTTCGTATATTTTTTCGGAGATTTAACAAATAATAAACTAGCGAGACCTAACGTTAACGGATAAGTTACAGACCCGTCATCAACACACTCGATATGTAACTCGTTTTTGGTAAATTTAATTTTTTTTCTACCCAAAACAATATCACCATTGCGGAGTTTTTTCGGACCGTACACTTTATCCATTCCGGCGGATGGTTGCGTTTTAAACGCATTATACATATCTGAATCAAAATTTTCGTTTTCATTTTCGTTATTCTTCCAACTTGTAAACGTGGCCTTGTACGGTGGCGAGAATTCTGTTTTCTGCAATGGCTTCAAGTGTTGCTGTATTTTGTTAAGCGGCTCGATAATAGAACTAAAAGTGTTGTTCATCATCGTTTCCGACTCAAACTTTCCTTGTTTCAATGCATTATATTTTCTTTTTATATTTTCTCTCGCCTGAATAATATCCGTAAGCAATAACTTGTTTGACCCACTCATGATTACAGATAAATGATATATATTTTGCTATAGCAATATATATATATAGATAAATTATATAACGGCATATGTGTCAAACCCAAACCTGTAACGACCGTTGTCGCGTTCATCTTCTTTGCTAATAACAACGAATTCAAATCTCCCTTTTCGCCAACACATCGTGCAAAAGTCTTTAAATTCAACGTAATTTATATCCCCCGAACAGTGTTCATCGTAAACATGCTTTAAATTCATTTCATCTTGTTTGAATAAAACAATAAAATTAGCATTATCTCGAATCAGTTGTTTCGGTACACGCGAGTAAGATTGAGCCAAGTAACACACATCTATTTGATTATGCCTGCCACGTGAAAAATATGAACGCACTATGTTCTGGTTCTCACATATAATGTCATCGAATATAAAAACCGAGTTCGGTAACGCTCTTTCCGGAGCTACTACGGTTTCATTATCATGGTATTTAAATAAATGTATATCCCGAACCTCACTTAAAATATCATTGAGCATAACATATTTAACCTGATCTAAAGTTTTCGAATAAATATATATATTTTCAAATTTAATTCCATTTTCATGCGTTAGCAATGTAAAAATTGAATTTGTTTTACCACAACCGGACGGTCCGATTATCAATGCTCGTATTGTATTCGGAAAAAGTGACCCGTGTCTTGATTTTTTTTCGAAAGACGATGGGGGGGTCGATATTTTCAACCTTTAGTTTTTTTTCGTGATTAATAAAACGCATGATATAAATACATGTGTTAGTTGAATAACACGAGCATACAATGCCGACGCGTCGGGAGGTCAAGGCCAATAGCGGTAGAAGTTTATTAAACACACTAATAAAGTTTACCAGTTGAAGTACATCTACCAGGCTATCAGTACTGTGGACCCGGGACTAATTTACAAAAACGATTATCTTTAGGACAGAGAGGAATAAATAGATTAGATTCTGCTTGTATGAATCACGATATCGCCTACGACAAGAGTAATTCTTTATTTGATCGTAACAAAGCAGATCGTGAGTTGGAAAATCGTGCGTGGGACAGAGTAAAAGCGAAAGACGCGGGTTTTAAGGAAAAAGCTGCTGCGTGGATAGTCACTACGGGTATGAAGACCAAACGTAAAATCGGTGGTGGATGTGGATTTAAAAATATTGTTGGCGTGGCTAAAAAAGCGATAAAAAAATCAATGAAAGCGTACAACACTGTTGGAACAACGAACATGGGTGAATTAATTAAAGCAGCTATTGACGGCGTTAAGCAACATGTTCAAAAAAACAAAACTGGTAATAAGAATAATAAACTTAGAGTGATCAAGGTCCCTAAAACTGGAGGTGTTTTACCGTTAATACCAATAATCGCGGGTCTCTCCGCTTTGGGGACACTAGTCGGTGGAGTTGGTAACGTTGTGAAAACAATTAGAGATATTAAATCGAATAATGGATCGTCTATACATTTAGGAAAAGGATTTTTTTTAAAGCCATACAAGGGAGGTGGATCGTATAAAATCGTGAATTCAAAAGCAAAGAGCTTGCGTATGAAAAATGAAAACAATAAGAAAATAAAATCAAAAAACTAATATTACCCAATCGTGCTCTATTCGACTTTGAGATTGAAAAATATGCAAAATTAATGAAAATACGTCATTTCAGAGGAGTGTTTTGTATAGATAGGTTGTAACGTAACGAGTATATTGTGCGTATGGGATAGTCGACGGTTCCCACAAAACCGGTCGAAATAACAATCGATAGCCCCCTTCCCATACGCACGTCATAGATTATTTGTAAATACCGGCCCGGCGAATAATTAAAAGTTTTTGTCTCTCTCTCCATGTCCGTCCGTTCAGTGAACATCATTCAAATTAAATTGTGTGGATTTTACTTATGTTTTTTTTGTGAATTTTTTTGTGATAAAACAATGATGGAGTAGATCCGGGAAGAGATCTCTCTTGAACAATGATAACATACGGGCAAGAGGGAGATGAATTTTTCACTCCCGATATATTCAAATCGGTATGTTTATATATGCACTATACCTTGGCCGGTCATACAATTTTTTACGTTAAATTATATTAATTATGTTGTTGATTATGTTGTGAAATTATTTTATTATGTGTGTCGAGTGTGAATTTTTTTATCATCAACATAAACGAGAAGATATCGAACAACATAACGATTTTTTTTTCATTAGAATAAATCCTAAGTCTCCGGCACAATTCGTGTTATCCGGATTTAGGTTGGCGACCCCAATTTGAACAAGGGCGTCAGTAGCCGTGAGGTTACAGATGGCGACCCTGCCAGGATACATTTCATCGGATTCGCTGCGATGATGTAACACCACTTGCCCATGCCAATGCAGTCCAATGTCTGAACGTGCTGCCGTCGTCGTTCCGCTACGCTATTGCTGATTACGTCAAGCACTTTTACGGTACCAATGTTATCAAGAGAGATTTCAGTTTAACTTGTACACGCAAATGTGTGTACCTACTATTGTTTTTTTTTCTTATGTCGCAGCATAATTGAAAAATTGCCAATTTTTTTCTGTACGATTCGCATATCGCTTTAAAATATTTTTATATATATATGTATTAGTATATGACTCGAGTGCGTGTCAGTTCGATGTGTTTCCAGGCGACCGCATTACGACGATATCGTTTTTTTTTAATGAGCTCCTTGAGCTATCTTATTTATTAAATTTTGTTAGGTGATTAATTTTTTTAGCGATATGTAGTGTTATTAATCTCTCGTATACACATTTGCGTTGAATCATTCATAAATTGTACCATATATAATTAGGCACTCGGTATTATTATAGTTCGTGGTAGGCATTTATTTTATTTAGTAGGAATGGTCTGTGATTTTTTTTCTTTTTCTTTGTTTTGTTATATATTTTGGCCAAGGAAGTAATATGTCCGATTATGAATGTGATCTTGCCCAGTTTGTTATCATTGTTTGAGAGAGATCTTGTTTAAAATTTATATTATCTTATTATCTTTGAATTATTTTCGAGTGAATTCTCATGAATTTATTTATGTTTATTTAATTTTTACTTTCTTTTTATATATCTTATTTGAATTTTAAGGAATACATTGTGGGTTAATTGTATTTTGTTGAAATTATTATTTATATCTGAATTTCGATTGAAATATTGGTGTTAAGTTACCATTTTACGAATATTATTTTTATTTCTTTAATTTATGTATTAGTCATTATTTGAGTTCTAACATTTTGTTTTGTTACGTGAATTCTGGTTTGTGTTCTTGAACATTTTATTAATATTGGTTTATTTCTGGTTTTGTCTGTATGTTATTTTGTTCATTTTGATTTTCGATAATCTTCATTGATTTATATATGGCATCCAGTGCTGGACAGCGAATAACAAATCCGCCTAAACGACTGATTGATCAGATACATCGCGACAACCGAGATAAAAGTACACTAACTATGTCAGATAGTGAATCTAGTGAAGTCACGTTAGCTGACCTGATGGCTATGATGAAAAAATCGCAAGAAGAAACAAAACAAGCTCAGGAAAAAACTAGAAAATTTCAGGAGATACGTTTTGACCGGCTTGACAATCACTTTAAACTTATTAATAGTCGTCTGAATCAACATGATACACAAATATCGAAAATTGAGAATAATTTTGTTACTTTACATAAAAGTCAGATGGAACATCAAATCATTACCAATAGTCATACTGACAAGCTACCATCCGTCTCCACAGAGGTCGAGTCATTTAAAGAAGCCGTAAAATTGCTTCAAGGTAATGTTACTAATAGTTCTGCATCTTTTAACCCAGCCTTGTCTTCAACATCCATACCACCGATACAGTCAACGTCGACAATACCTGAACTGCAATCCAATTTGAGACCTGTTCCATCATTATTTGATAGTGGTCGTCCGTCTTTCTTGAACTCCATGGAATGTATAAGTTACGTTGTTTCAGAATTGTCCGGAAGATTCGAAGATGTTCACACCGAAAAATTTCTTAATGACTTAGCTAATGATTTTGAAAATTCATACTTAACCGATATTCAAAAATTGAATGCTGTTCAACGGCAAACATATTATGTGCAATATATTACGTCACTGTCTGTTACCGAAAAATCAGAATTACTTGAGTTACTTTTTGAATATTATTGTATCTTTAACAATCGACCAGGATGTAACACACTTTACACTTGTCGTTTAGATATTTCTCGAGATGACTCATTCAAGATAAAGCCCTATCCAATTCCATTTACTCAAAGACTAGCAGTTGAACGTGAACTAAACCGTATGCTTGAATGGGGGGTGATTGAACGCAATTCCTCACCATACGCTAGTTCCATAATATGTATTGAAAAGTCTGACGACTTTGTACGGTTATGTTTAGACGCCCGTCGGATTAACCAATTAATTGTTCCAACCCGTGATGTATCTCCACCGGTGGATGAATTATTGTCTCGTTTCCACGGTAAATTATTTTTTTCTAGCCTTGATTTCTCATCTGGGTACTGGCAAATACCTTTGCATCCATCAGTTCGTAAATATGTTTCATTTGTATATAATGGGCGAACTTATTCATTTACTCGGTTGTCTAATTTAGGATTTCCTTCTACGTTTACCTCAGTCTATCATCCACAATCTAATCCGGCTGAGAGTGTGATGCGAGAGTTAGGAAGATTGTTCCGATTATACTGTTCAGAACACCATTCTGACTGGCCGACATACGTACCATATATAGAATGGGTGTTGAACAACTCAGTACACGAGGCTACAGGTTCTACTCCGTCTGAGATTTTTTTAGAACAACCTCGGTACAATCCTTTATCTGCCCTTGTGAATTTTCCCTCCGGAATTGTGTTTAATGCGAAACAACGATTAATCATGGCACAGGAAATTCAACAATCTCGGACCGAAAAACGGAATCGTCGTCATGATAAAAAAGGCAAACTTGTTTCATATAAAATTGGGGATCTAGTTTTGATTCGGACCCACAATTTAAGTTCTTCAGTCGATAAATGTATTCATAAATTTTTCATGCTCTATGAGGGACCTTTTGTCGTCAAAGAAATCAAAAACAAAAATGCGTACGTTGTTTGTGATCCAAATACCAACCGTATACGTGGATGTTTCAATGTTGTTCTACTGCGCCCATATCTTCATCCGGTAACTCAATAGTTTTTTTTTTCATTTATATTCGATTTATTTCAAGGTTTAGCAATATGGTTTTATTATATATATTTTTGATATGTTTTTTTATGATTTGTCACTCGTTACTTTTGTATTTATAAATGTGTTCAATAATTGTCCACATTTATAAAGGGGGGTTTCTGTAACGTAACGAGTATATTGTGCGTATGGGATAGTCGACGGTTCCCACAAAACCGGTCGAAATAACAATCGATAGCCCCCTTCCCATACGCACGTCATAGATTATTTGTAAATACCGGCCCGGCGAATAATTAAAAGTTTTTGTCTCTCTCTCCATGTCCGTCCGTTCAGTGAACATCATTCAAATTAAATTGTGTGGATTTTACTTATGTTTTTTTTGTGAATTTTTTTGTGATAAAACAATGATGGAGTAGATCCGGGAAGAGATCTCTCTTGAACAATGATAACATACGGGCAAGAGGGAGATGAATTTTTCACTCCCGATATATTCAAATCGGTATGTTTATATATGCACTATACCTTGGCCGGTCATACAATTTTTTACGTTAAATTATATTAATTATGTTGTTGATTATGTTGTGAAATTATTTTATTATGTGTGTCGAGTGTGAATTTTTTTATCATCAACATAAACGAGAAGATATCGAACAACATAACGATTTTTTTTTCATTAGAATAAATCCTAAGTCTCCGGCACAATTCGTGTTATCCGGATTTAGGTTGGCGACCCCAATTTGAACAAGGGCGTCAGTAGCCGTGAGGTTACAAGGTTGCTTGTTGCACCTAGAATCAGAGAAGTAGCGGTAGTTAATCTAGACTTTGAAAAGAATTCTGGTACGCATTGGGTTTGTTTTAAAAAAAACGGAAAAGTTGTTTATTATTATGATAGTTTCGGAAACCTACCACCCCCGTTACAACTACAAAAATATTTGTCGGGTTGTCATATTGAATATAATTATAACCAACAACAGACGTTCGATACTTTTAATTGCGGACATTTGTGTTTGAAATTTTTAACCAAATAATATGCCATCTCAAACTTTATCATTGAGTGGGAACTCATCTGAATTGGAATGCAGTTTCTTTCCACCTATAGAAGTAGGTGATAAATCGGAGATCGGCCTTTTAAGTTTACAGACTTATAACTGTATACCTAACATAGAGGCAGGCTGTAACACTCTGGGTATTATCAAAGACGATGGTGAAACTATGTTAGTTGAGATTCCTACGGGTTGTTATGAGATAATAACATTAGAAGCTAAAATACAGGAATTACTGGGATCTAGTGTACGATTTTTCAATTTAATATCGAATAATAGTTCACTAAAGTGTATATTGCACTGTAGTAATGTGATTAAATTAGATGTTGAAAATAGTATCGCATCGTTATTAGGTTTTATAAACACTCGTACACTAAGTGCTGATTTAAAACACGAATCTGATAACGTGGTCAAAATTATGAGCATAAACTGTATAAAAGTTGAATGTAATTTAGTTTTAGGATCATTTAATAACGGTGAGCAGTCACATGTGATACATGAATTTTACCCGACGGTTCCGCCAGGTTTCAAGATAGTCGAAATAACTGAATATTGTATCTTATATAAACTCGAAACGAGTACAATAGACTGCATACGGGTATCGTTAAACGATCAAAACGATAAATTGGTTAATTTTCGTGGAGAAACGGTGAACATACGACTGCTCGTTAAAAATGGGTTTAAAATTTAATATAAATAAATACGCGGTCAGTGACAATAACGTTCTCATTAAAGAGGAAACTGTTGACAAGCGTACACCTGCTAATCACACGAGAAAAAAACAAAATATTAAAAATACATTAAGTAGAGAAAACCAAAAATTTCTAAGTTTAATTGTTGCGGGCGGTGCAGTTAGTGTTAATTAGTAATATGGACAAGTTATTTTTAGACGTAAACGCACCCTATGTAAACGAATCGCCTATTCAAGAAATGTTTATACACTCGTTTCTCCCGTTTTCCACGACCGCTCTGAACAACGGTGATGAAATAAGAATCGCTATACAAAACAGAGATTCGTATACACTTCCAAGTGAAAGTTATATCTATATAGAAGGAAAAATAACAAAACCTAATGAAATGAAAACCGAAGTGAATATAGCGCATAACGGATTGACGAGTTTTTTTAACGAGATGAAATATGAAATAAACTCTGTCGAAATACAAAGAGTGAAAAAACCCGGGGTTAGCAGTATAATGAAAGGATATTGCTCGTATACGCCGGCAGATGTAAACGTTTTACAAAATGCGGCTTGGGATGACGTGAACAGTAATAAAAATTTCATAAAAGACGGATTTTTCAGTGGATGTATTCCGTTAAAACACGTTTTCGGGTTTTGTGAAGATTACAACCATATTTTAATCAATTGCAGTCAACAATTGATTTTGAATCGAACTATGGACGATTTGAGGTCAATAAATTTCATAGAAGTACCGGGTGAATCCTTAGCACTTGAAACGACTAAAACTAAAATGAAGCAGGTTAAGGTTATATTAACAAAAGTGTTATGGAAAGTTCCGGTGGTAAAAGTAAACGATCGCGAGAGACTGAAGCTTTTGAAAATCGTTGATAGCAAAAAAATGATAAATTGTGCTTATAGAAATTGGGAACTTTGTGAATACCCTAACATACCACAAACAAAAAAACACTCGTGGATGGTGAAGACTTGCTCGCAGCTGGAAAAACCTAGATGTTTGATAATCGCATTTAACAATAAGCAGACCGGTACAACGTCGGAAGGATACAGTGCTAATTACGACACATGTTCGCTAACAAACGTTAAAGCGTATGTGAATTCTGTCGAATACCCATATGAGAATTTTAACGAAAGCTTCGATAAAAATTTGTTTACAATGTTTTATCAAAACTATGTAGATTTTCAAAAATACTATTATGAACGTTCAAACGCTCAACCTTATCTCACCAGAGAAAAATATAAAGAGTTGGGCCCATTTATATGTATAGACTGTTCACGGCAAAATGATGACGTTAAAACATCTACCGTCGATCTTAGAATTGAATTTGAAGCTGAAAATAACTTTCCTGCAGATGTAGCCGCATACTGTTTGATCATTCATGATCGAATTATTCAATACAACCCCTTCACGGGGGAAGTTAGAAAAATGTAATATATATTTCTTTCTTATTTCGTTAAATAATATAACTATATACTTATTGTAAATACATTTTATTAATGTAAATAGAAAAAATAAAATAAAATAAAGCAAGTGTTTTTTCAATGTAAAAATTTGATTTGATTGTTTTATTTTTAATATAATATTATTGTATACAATCTCCTTTTCTCTCCTTACACCGCCAATACTATGTATACGTACATCAATGCGTGATTTTTCATTAATAGTGTCTGTAATTGAAATAAATAGGTCCATCATTTTCGTCTGTACACTATTATAGTAAAGAAATAATATAAGTAAAAATGTTGAGTATAGATATATTTAATATGAGAATAATTACTTCTAATAACGGATCGCTTTGTAATTTCATTAACCAACACTGTGCGAGCTGTTCACGAGCAAATAATATAATTTGATTTATGAAATTAGGTTCTGTGATATTCACAGGAACGTTGGTAGTAATCAAATCTTCGTGAATACCATCCAAGCCCGTAGTAATTTCTTGTAAATTTGATGTTTTATCTCGATAAAAATCAGATTTTAAATACGTGGCGATTCGATCAAATTGTTCCAGTACCACAGGCCGTACGATTGTTGTTTTTCGTGTGATAATTTCGTTAATACATCCCTCGAGACCTTGAATGATTAGCAAATTTTCGCGATTCAATTGTACACGATGCTCATCGTTCTCCCGGTGTGATTTTATTAAGAGCATATTCTCTCCGCGATATGCCACTTTTATCAGAGTAGTAGTCTCGTCTTTGAGGAGAATTCTCTCCTTGGTTTTCGCAGGTACATCCGATATAATTGAAAGAATATACCCCATCATCGAGTAAATACGGCGTAAAAGGTCTATTGATATGCATATGTATCGTGTAGAAGTCGTTATACAAACCATAACGTTGAACATGTTAGCGGGATCCAGTCCAATGGTAATTGTCTTACGATCCGTAAAGTTGATGGTAAAAACAGAACAGTCGATTAATTCGCTGGGCTGACGTATGTAATATTTATACGATTGTTTATTATAAATAGCGGCATTGTCTTCAATATTTCCAGCCATATTTTTAAAAACCAGAGAAAAATTAAACATGTAATGTGACAATAAGAAAAATTATTATGAATATAACAACTAAAAGTCTCGAATGGTGAACGTAAACTAAAACAATATACGAAAAATCTTTACTACATTTCGTAAATTTAAATTATATGGTACAGAATAAAGCGGAAACTTTTCGTACTAATTATTATCACGCGTACCGAGTTATTAATACTATCTCAAGATATCGCGGGCGGATGCGGCGGGGTGGGACGGGTCGACGTTGATGGCGTGGCGGGGGGGAGGACTCGTGCGTGAGGAAAGGGTCGGGAGGACGTTTAGGTTTTTAAATGGCGGCGGCGGTGGCGTCGGCGGCGGTGGCGGCGGCGGCGGCGGCGGGGTCTCGGCACGTGCGGTGATATCTCGGGTCGGCGGGTGGTCGCAGGACGTTCGGGTGTATCGGGCTGACGGATGAACGAGAGAGACGGCTCGTGGCGGGCGGGCGGGTGTCAAAATGTTTTTACGGTGAGCAGCGGGGGTGGGGGGAGCCGACATCGAAGCGCCGTCCACGCGTCGTCGTACGGTGTCCATCGCGGTGTCCAAGAGACGATCGCGGCGCGCGCGCGCGCGCGTGTGTGTACGATGAAAAAAAAGGGTTTAATCACGCGATTACACGGCACATTATCCCGGCGTGTCAGCGAATCGTTCAATTACACCGGCGGAAGAGGGGTAGGAGTCAATCGAGTATCTGACGGTGAACGCGTGTGGAACGATGATGAGCAAAGTTAATTAGGTGATAATTGATCAATTATCAAAGGTTTATTGAGGTTAATTGGAGTTAATTGACGATAATTAGGGTTCACCGAGGAAGTTAGATGGAAATTGATCAATTATCAAAGGTTAATTGAAGTTAATTGAGGTTAATTAGAGTTAACTAAGGTTAATTTGGTGGAAATTGATCAATTATCGAAAGGTTAATTTGAGGTTAATTGGGGTTAATTTAAGGTTAATTAGGGTTAATTGGGGTTAATTAGGGTTAATTGAGATCAATTGGGGTCAATTGGGGTCAATTGGGGTCAATTGGGGTTAATTGAGGTAGTTGTCGAGGGGGTGGAGGATGTGGGAGGATTTGCGGGGGAACCAGAAACTCTCTTTTATACCTACTAACGGGTCCCCACCGCTGTGCTCGGTCGGAAAACCGCAATGCGTACTGCGTCGTTTTCCCAATGAGGACGCGTGGGGTTTTTTTTTTTTTGTTTTTCCATTCGAGGAACACAATTAACTCAAGTGTATCATTTAAGTAAATTAGGAAAAAAAAAAATTAAAAAATAATAATAAAAATATACGGTCGTCGGTTTGAATTGATTCTAAAAACGATTTCAGAAAACCAACGACTACACCAGTCCTATATGAACGTAATGTATACGTTTATATATATATATATATTGTACGCCGGTCTGTTGGCGGTAATTTAAAAACGCATACCGCAGTCGGTACCGAGCAGATACGAGCTTTAATTGCGACATCCCACGCGTGCAGTTACCGGTCAAAACCGAACGCGGTCGTAAAACATCCGATCCGCCGCGTTGATAAAACTGTTTTTGTTCGAGAGAAAACGTGGATTTTTTTATTTTATTTTTTTAGAGACAGGGAGATAATAACCAATACACGCGAGTATATATCGTTATGTGCATTGCTGTCGCTGGAAAAATTGATGACCTGGGTCCGTGTACTCACGCCGTCCGCATATGATTTGCGGTATTTCGCGTCCGGTATTGATTTCCGTGGGATCGGATTGAAACGACATGGATAACGTCGTCTCTCGACGTGCACGAGAATACGAAAATCAAATAGAGTTTCGGGTACGAATATAAGTGTTTTTTTTGTAAGAAATTTGTGCGACACGCGTTCGACACGAAATCCAAATATTACCTTTCGTTCGAGTAACACGCAAAAGGCGTTGCGCGACCAGACGAATGAATGGCCGTCGCGATTAGCGATCAGCGCAACTCTCGCCACCGGTATTTCGGCGCCTACGAAATGACGCGAAATCGTTTTCGCTGTGTTCTGACTTGAGCGTAATTCACTTTAGGCCCTGAAAAAGAATTCGAAAAAAATCCTACAAAACGCGTTGACGGAAAACGCGAAGTCCATCGATTGTACTTTTAAATTATGTTTAATATTTGAACTGACAACGTCGAAATAATGATTTTTGATTTTGATGCAAATTAAAAGCATCATCGTATAAACAATACATTACATAACTACGCCCGTGTTTTTGGTTTGAATGGCAGACGGTCCCGAGTCTGTACCCAGATAGCATTTCGAACATATTAATATTGTGAACATATGTTTTTTACCTGCTTTTAAACATATTTAAAAAAAAATATTGTGTAAACGTGTTGACAACAATTGATAAACGTAATATTAAGATATTTTAGATTAAATATTTCAGACAGATGTTTTATTTGTGTTTTATACAATATTTAAAATAACATGTTATGAAAATATTGTGAAAAGTTGTTTTTTAAATGTTATAAACATGTGTAGAGATAAAAATTTTAATTTGGTGTTTCATTCGTGTTTTATATAATTCAGTGGACGCCGCTTATTGTGGTCACTTTGGGATCAGGCAAAAGCTACCACAATAAGTGAACTACATAAATCAAAAAGGGAGGTGTCTTCCAAAAAAAAAACCACGTAGTACATACATATTTATTATTTTATTGAGAGCAATAAATCGTCAAAACTTGTTAACTTGTACATAAGTATTAAATGAGGTTTATGTATTTAACAAGCAAGTTATGTACTTTACTTCGGTAAAAAAAATGTCTGCCATAATAACCAACTATCTCTATTATGCGATGTTACAATAAGCGGCGTCCACTGTATTTAAAATTGCATGATTTTAACATTTTATGACTTTTTTTTTATTTCACACTGTTATATAATAACATATGTATTTTAATATACGAGTATACATATATAATTAATGTTATTGAAAAATGACATATATTCATATAATGTTATTGGAACATATAATAAATTGTACAATATATAATATAATATTATTTTTGAGAACTAATGTGTTAAATTATGTTTGTTTTGTCGGCGGATATTCGAGAGAGCTCCGTTGGGTTTTTCCAAAAAGGATCCTTCTCGAATAGTCTCGACGGCGATTATCTATAAATACCGCTATCGCCACCGATTGAACACGCAGTCGTGCCAGTGATCGTGTTGGTGTTGTGATTGTTACTTTTTGTCTTGTGTAAATTTGGAAGTATAAATTATTTTCCTTTTTTTTTTTAATCAACCGCTGGCCAACAAATTATGCTTAAGATTTGTGCGTAAAGCCTAAAGGTAAGTTTTTAATTACACTATTCATTATCTATATAACTTATTAGGGTTGCCATACGTCTTGGAAAACCTAGGCTGTCATTGTTTTTTAACTTGGTGTATTCGTGTCACGAAAATAATTTTGCCTCAGTTTATGGAAAAATTTTAAATTCTTTAATTTTCTACAATTTTTTCGAATAATACAGACACAGAGTATAATGTAAAGTACATTAAAAAGTAAATTAGCTAATTGGGTTTTAGAATGTAATGTTCCACACACTACAGTAAATAAATTGTTAAATATTTTGAAAAATGAAACATTACTTTTAAGTGTTTCAGATGTGGACACACTGTCTAGATATCATTAGTGTGTCACAACGTCTTTATGTGCGCTGTCGTGTGCTCCTCTCATCGTGTGTTATTAAAAGTTAATGTAATATATTTTTTCTGTCCTGTATCTTTAAGTAATTGTGTTCGTTTGTATAATGTACCCTAAGTTAATTAATACACAATAATTAATAGTACGTAACGTACAAAAACATGGCGCAGTCGGTAGTAGTTCTTGCGTGTAATTAATATAACATATATTGTATCTACGATTAATATACACGGTAAGTGTCATTATAACCTAAAAAATGTCTGCTACGGTGAGGTTGCCAAAATTAAATTTTGGAACTGCTGTATCATTAGTGAATGAACTGCATAATTTCAAGAGACAATTTTATAATTATATTGATGCAAATGAACTGAATAAGAAAAGTGAAAGAGTTAAAGTCGCACATTTTAAAAGTGGACTTGATGAAGAAGCCTATTCGGTCGTTGAAGCTTTTAAAATTGAATGTGAAACAGTCGAAATATTGTTTAAGGAGCTTGAAAACTATGCAGAACCAAAGAAAAACATAATAGTCGAACAATTCAAATTCTTTAAACGAAGTCAAGCTGAGGGTGAATCGTTTGACAAGTTCTTTATTGAACTAAAGAAAATGGCAAAGAAATGTGAATTTGGGGAATTGGAAGATAATTTACTTAAAGTCCGAATTGTACTTGGCGTTAATGATCATAAACTACAGGAGAGGTTATTAAGAACACCAGACCTGTCACTTGATAAAATAATAGATCATTGCAGAGCAACAGAAATGGCAATGATTAACCAAATAATGTTAACCGGAGAAGATGGAGCAAGATCAGTGGATCAAATGAAATGTAATGAACAGTATGGAAATAATATGGAAGATAAGAAGAAAAAGCAAGACCAGTTGGACAAAAGAACAAAAACAACATATCATCAATCAACCAGCTGTAAATATGAAGATAAAGACAGGAGAAAGGAGTACGATTGTAAGAAGTGTGGGTATAAGCATAAGGCTCGAGAGTGTCCAGCATTCAACAAGCAGTGTAAGTTATGTGGGCTGTTAGGACATTTCAAGATTGGATGCAAGAAGGGTAAGAATAGTAATGCTAGCAGTTTTAAAACATACAATAAGATAGATGAGATGTTTTTAATTGATACTATAACAAGTAAAAATAACGGGGATTGGAAAAAGGTTGTAATAATAAATAATGAGGTGATTAATTTTAAATTAGACTCAGGAGCAGATCTAAATGTTTTACCTTATAAGATGTTAAGTAAATTGAGAGTAAATGAGAAAAACATAAGTGATTGTACCATAAAAGTTCAAGCGTTTGGTGGATTTCTTTTAGATGTAAAAGGAAAAATAAAAATACCGTGTGTTGTGGATGGATTAAATGTACTTATTGATTTTGTAATAATAGATAATAATAATATTAAACCAATATTGGGTCGTAATACTTGCGTACAATTAAAGTTGATACAGAGAATTGATGTGGTAAATATACAAGATGAGAAAAAAAACCAATTTATTCAAAACAATAGACATATTTTTGAAGGACTTGGTAAATTACCTTTCAAACATAAAATTACATTAAAAGATAATGTCACACCAGTAGTTAGACCACCACGAAGAATACCATTTAAAATAAAAGAAAAATTAAAATATACCTTGAATAGATTGGAAAAAGATAAAATAATACAAAAAGTTGATAAACCAACAGAATGGGTCAGTAATTTAGTAATAACTGAAAAGAAGAATGGAACATTAAGAATTTGCTTGGATCCCAAATTTTTAAATCAGGCTATAAAAAGAGAACACTCGTATATTCCAACAAGAGATGACATAAAAAGTAGGCTAGTAGGGAAAAAGTATTTTACTGTACTTGACATGAAGGAAGCCTTCTACCATATTGAGCTAGATGAAGAGTCTGCTGATTTATGTACATTTATCACGCCATTTGGTCGATATAAATTTTTGAGATTGCCTTTTGGGATTGCTACTGCCCCAGAGGTGTTTCAAAAAATGGCTATGGTTGTGTTCGAAGGTATAGAAGAAATAACTGTTTATTTTGATGATGTAATAATAGCAACAGAAAGTGAATTAGAACATAGTAAAGTATTAGATAAGGTAGTAAAGAGAGTTACAGAATGGGGAATTAAATTCAATATGGAAAAAATGCAGTTTATGACTAATAGTGTTAAATATGTGGGTATGCAATTTACAGAAGCAGGTGTATTACCAGATCCAACATTAACAGAGGCTGTTATAAAAATGAGAGAACCAAGAAACTCATCAGAAGTACAACAAGCACTGGGCTTAGGAAGTTACTTAACAGAATTTATTCCCAATTTAGCAAGTATAACAGGACCACTAAGAGAATTGATACGTAAAAATAGTATTTGGAGATGGGACAGTGAGCAAAAGGAAGCATGGGAGGCGTTTAAAAGATGTGTGGTCAATCCTCCAGTGTTGAGTTTATTTGATCCATGTCTACCTATAGTAATTTATTGTGATGCTAGTAAGGATGGGTTAGGGTGTTGCCTTTTACAAAATAAAAAACCAGTTGCTTATGCATCAAGGAGTTTGAGTCAAACAGAAAAAAGATATGCTCAAATTGAAAAAGAATTATTGGCTGTCTATTTTGCTTGTCACAAATTTCATCAATTAATATATGGTCATAAAATATTAATATTTACTGATCACAAACCATTAATTACAATTTTTAAAAAAGAGATTAATGATATAACAGCACGATTAAAAAGATTTAAATTAGGGTTATTGAAATACAATATTGATTTACAGTTTGTGCTGGGGAAAAAAAATTTATTAGCGGATTCATTATCTAGGTTATATATTGGTGAGGAAGTGGATGAGAAGACTGAATGCACTCACATTGTACATGAAATTGTAGTAGTAGCACCAGAAAAAACATTACTTATCTCACCAGAGAAACAAAAGATATTAAAGATTAAAACTAAAGAGGATAATAGTCTAGTTAAATTAATGGAGTTGTATCAAAATGGGTGGAATGTTAACACAAAAGATTGTAAGCTGAATTCAGAAATAGGGAAGTATATAAAGGAAAAGAATCATATTACAGTTAGTGATGAATTAATCTTTCATGATAATCAAGTGATAGTTCCTAAAGGCCTTAGAAAAGAATTTATGACAAAACTACATTCAGATCATGTAGGTATAGATAGAACTGTGGCTAAAGCAAAACAAATAGTATATTGGCCATTCATGCACAATGAAATTAAAAATTTTGTTTCATCATGCAAATCTTGTAATACACATAAAAGAAGTAACATTAAAGAACCATTGCTGTCTCATGAATTAGTGACACATCCATACCTAAAGTTAGGGGTAGATTTTGCTGAAATAGCTGGTCATACATATTTAATAGTGACAGATTACTATTCAAAGTGGTTTGAGCCGATAAAGGTAAACTCGAAAAATGCAGATACAGTTATAACAGAGCTTAAAAAACTGTTCTCTAGGTTTGGTATACCGAATGAAATCATATCAGATAATGTGCCATTTAATTCAATAGACTTTAAAACATTTTGTTTAGAGAATGATATTAGGTTTACATTTATAAGTCCAGGTCATAGTCAAAGTAATGGAATGGTTGAAAAATCAGTGGGAATTTTTAAAAAAATGTTTAAAAAAATTGGATATGATGAAAGTAGTTTATGGTATAGTTTACTGGAATATAGGAACAGCCCGTTTGAAGGCATCAACTTATCTCCAGCTCAATTATTGTTAAATAGAAGATTAAAAACTAAAATACCAGTAAAAATAGGACTACTGCAACCTGAAATTTATGATAAGGATAAGTTATTGAGTAACATGAGGAAAAATAAGGAAAAACAAGAAAATCATTATAATAAAACTGCTAGAGAAAGAAATCACAGTGAATTAAGTAATGCAAAATATTTGTATGTGCTTTATAAGGGAATATGGATGGAGTGTGAGAATTTAGGCAAAGCTGAAACACCAAGAAGCTATAAAGTAAAACTATCTGATGGAACCATATTAAAAAGAAATTCTAAATGGCTGAGATTTGCAAAATCAAGAGAAGAGATAAAAGTTGATAATAGTAATAAACAAAGAAAGGAAAATGTCAGTGAACATGAGGATGTAAATATAAATAAAAGAGATAGAAGAATAACTAAAAAATCTGTGTGGTTAAAAAACTATGTATAATTAATAAATATCTTTAACTATGGAAAATGTTTTTAAGAATGTTAAATGCTGTATTAAGTATAAACTAAAATCAATTATGTTATAATATTTAGTAATGTATTATTTTTAAAAAAAAAAAAAAAAAGGACATGTTTCAGATGTTTTAGAACATGGAATAATAAGACACTCATTGAAATATAATTTAGATGATGTAATAAAAGTAGTTGTTGGAGTAGATGGCTTACCTTTATCAAAAAGTTCTTCTAGTCAATTCTGGCCAATTCTTGCATACATTCATCCTCACAATAATAATGTATTTCCTATAGGGATATATCATGGTAATGAAAAACCATATGTTAGTAATGATTTTCTTAAATATTTTATTGATGAATTTAAATATTTGGTAGTGAATGGTATACAAATTAATAATGTTATAAAAAAAATATTATTGCAAGCATTCTGTTGTGATGCTCTAGCAAAGTCTTATATTTTGAAAGTTAAAGGACATTCAGGATTTTCATCATGTACTAGATGTTTCCAAACTGCAGAATATTCAAAAAATAGAATATGTTTTCCATATTCAGAAAGTATAATAAAAAAAAAGGATCATATCGGTTATATTACTATGTTAGACAATAATCATCATATTAATAATAGAGTAACTTCTAATCATATTGAAATACCTAATTTTAATATGGTAGAGGCTTTTCCTCTTGATTACATGCATCTTGCCTTACTAGGTGTGATGCGTAAGTTAATTCACTTATGGCTTTATAAGGGACCCGTGACAGTTTGTTTAACTAGTAGACAAATTTTTAAATTAAGTGAGTCATTATTAAACCTAAAATCATTCATACCGAACGAATTTTCAAGAAAACCTCGTATGACTCAAGATGTT
>JAFHKX010000014.1:338230-357230 GCA_019022885.1 Schlechtendalia chinensis | reverse complement strand
CGAAAAGATACAATTGATAAAACCGGTATGTTTTACGAACGCGAAGGATTTCGAGTACACGGGAACGGTGAACTGGTGGTTCTAAAACACTGGAATCGCGTGGTTTACGAGACGGGTCGATCGCGCACGTATTTTACTCGCGATTTTTTTTTTTTGCCGTCAGTCGATTCGTTTTATCAGTACGAGACGGGCGAAGACGCAGCGGCAACAGGAGATTGGAAACGGGATCACGCGAAAATGACTCGAATGTCCGACATTAACTCCGGGATCGAACGCGAGGAAAAAAACGGCGATTTTCCCGACCAGTTCAAGTGAGTCGATCGAAAGGCGACGGATAAACACGTCCGGTTGATTCCAACGGTCGGAAAACGGTAACGATAAACCGGAAAATCGTCGTCGTCGACGAAAACGCGTGGGAAAATCGACACGGCGGTCTTGTCTCGACGAACGCGTCGTCGCCATGTTATATACCCGTGCATTGTACGTCGTCGTTCTATTTTGGCGATCTACCGGATTTCGCGAGACCCCGTCTGTTCCCGGACTCGGGCGGAGGTTTAGGGGCGTGCAAAAACACTGCGGGGACTACACGTTTTATTGAATAAACACGTTTTACCGGAAATTTCGCGGACGCTAAACGGTTAATCCCTCGTCTGCCGCACTTGGCGGCGCGTACCCGTCGTCCGATCTGATTGATGAGACCGTGATAGGCGGAGCGAGCGACATATATTACGTGCACGCGGCGACGAGGGGAGAATGTTCGACGACGAGAGGAAGCGACGAATATTACGACGACGACGACGACGACGACGGTTCGGAACTTATGTTAATGCACCCCTCGGACCTTTTTAAAAACCGCCGTAACGTTGTTCCGAATAAATTAATATTAATGCCCGGGCGGCGAAGCCAATATCTGTTTTGCTAAATGGAGAGAGAGGAAAAAAAACGCGGCTGGGAAAACGTGACGTGACGTGATGCGAAGGATAAGAAAATCGGATGATACTCGGGGCCGACGGCGGCGGTGACAGACGTTGCGTCTCACGTCCAGACCACGGCCGTGATCGAATCGAATTTCATTAAGGACGACGACGGACGGATTTTCAAATGACGCGTTCGCACGCGGGAGACGGCTGACGTAACAAGAAGCGCTTTTACTCACGGGACGTTCCTCTCGTCCGACGCCGGATCGCTGTGGCGCGTACGTAAAAAAAACATTAGTAGTCGACAATTTAGTCGACGGACTCGTCAGCGCCCCGCGGAACGTCATTGGAAACGTATGGGTTTCTCATCAGCGCGCGGAATACGTCCCGAAACAGCGGTATTGTTTTTTACTAAAATTTGTATAATATTTTTACGGTATTGTGAAAAAAACCGACAACTCTATGGACATGCCATGAGTCGGGCACAGTGTATTCGCGTAGGTATCCATTTGGGAACGGTGACGAATATTTGTGATTCGTCGAGCGAAGAACTGCGATACGGACCGAGCACGATCTACAGGAGAAAATTAAATTCGTATGATCTTTCGCGATCGTGTGAAAATCGTCCATTAAACTCCACACGATAGTGCTGTATCGTCTAATTAACTCACGGTCGCAGGACAATTTGCACTCCGTCTCACTTGCCCTTTCAATTCAAACGTTTACGGTTTCCTCTGCACGTTTTCAGATGGAAAGCTGTTTACTGACCGCGGTCGACGCGGATAAAAAAAAACCCCCCTTAATTATGACGACTCGAATTCGAAAAACAATTGAAAACCGTACGAGAATATGCAAGTGCAATTATTTTGGAACGTGCAGTGCATACAATATTATGACGGGACGACGGACGAGTTTTCAACAACTCGTACGAATACGTTTATTTTAATAATTCTGGACACACGAAAAGAAAAAGATCGAAATTGAATAACATGCTTGTTTATGCGACAGAATCTATCGAAATAAATTCTCTAGATGGGCTGTTCACGCGATTATAATAACCGGACGAAGGAGACGAGATATGAAAGAGAATACAAAAAAATTACTACTTAAACAACAATAATATATTATTATGACAAATAATGCAAAAAAAAATATTAACTAAATACAATATAACACAATCTTATGGCTAGTGTTAGCATAATAATAAGAATGACAATATTGATATATATTAATAATAACATACAAAAGAAAAACTCACAATGGTTGCGTGGTTCAATAAAGAAAATTCGGCGCTATGACCAGTGGTTATGAAAAAACAAGAAAAACTTTGGTGCTGCGACCAGTGGTGCACCGATGACGGACGCGGTACTACAAAAAACCCGTCGCGCGGCATACAAGTCTACAGCGGCACGATAACCTAACTTGCAGGTTTTCGCACCGCGATAGTCACTCCACTGAACTCTGTTCGACGCGAATATACTTCCCCTTTGGAAGACAGGATGTCTTACAACATGTGAATAAATTTGTATAAGATTCATAATTAATAAGAAGTCGTAATTAAAGGGATATACTCGTATGAACATTTTTTGTCGAGTGTACATTAAAGTAAGTACAAGGTGAACTGTACAAAGTATTAATTTTACAATTACATGTATGAACTTAAGAACTATATACAGAAGGACATGGAAAATATAATTTCAATAAACAAACAAAGAAAGGAAAAAATGAATTAAATATTTGAAAAATTATCATCGATAGGAAGCACTGCCAATTTAACAACTGGTCGTTTGATAATTCCATCAGTAGTACGTATCGTAACCATGCGTACAACACCATCTTGGCCAGGATATATGTTTTCAATACGTCCTAACTTCCAATTCATCGGTGGTTGATTTGGAGTTTGTACTAACACTAAATCTCCAATTTTCACATTAGGCTTTTGACGAAACCATTTTGATCGACCTTGTAATGTACTTAAATATTCAGACGACCATCTTTTCCAAAACTATTCGTATATTTGACGGAGTAGCTCCCAACGATTCAATCTGTTAATTGGTATATGTGTTATATCAGGTGCGGGAATGGCTACTAATGGTTCACCTACAAGAAAATCACCTGGTGAAAGTGCGCGAAGATCATTAGGGTCAATTGATAAAGCAGTGATAGGACGCGAGTTTAGTATAGCTTCGATTCGGGTTGCAATAGTGAATAATTCTTCGAATGTTAAAATCTGTACGTTCACAACTCGTTTTAGATGAAACTTGACGGACTTGACCGCTGCTTCCCACAGGCCTCCAAAATGAGGGGTACCTGGTGGGTTGAAATGCCAGTTACATTGAATAGCAGCACTCAATGCTGGTTGCGCTGATGCTTTATTGAACAATTGTTGCAATTGTTTATCTGCGCCTTTAAAATTTGTTCCGCAATTTGTATATATATTAGACGGAATTCCTCGTCGTGAAACAAATCTATGTAATGCAGCTATAAAGGTGCTTGTAGATAAGTCCGAAACAATCTCCAAATGAATAGCTTTTACCGACATACATACAAAAACGGCCAAATAACATTTGTTAGATCGTGAATTTCTCCGACGACTTTCCTTAATCAGAAACGGTCCAGCGAAATCTATTCCAACGTGAGAAAACGGCCGGGATGGGCGAACACGTTGAGAAGGTTAATGTGACATGAATGGTTGAGGAATTGTTGGATTGTATCGGGCACACGTAACACATTTGAAGACTAATTGTCGAATTGCTGATCTACTTGCGATTATCCAATATGATCGTGCTATTAAGGATGCAACAAGTTGAGGTCCCGCATGGAAGTAAGTTAAGTGATAATGGCGTATTACTAATGTTGTAAAATGCGATGACTTCGGCAGAAGAATTGGACACTGACTAGAAAATGAAACGTTGGAATTCCGAAGACGACCTCCTACTCGAATAATTCCTGTTGAATTGATGAACGGTGCTAGTTGAGCCAACGACCGTGGAGAAATATTGGGTTCTTTGGTGTGCAATTGCAATAATAAATCCTTAAAGGAAAACTGTTGAGTACTAGTTATTATAGGAATTAGTGCTTGATTTAGTTCTGTACGGTTAAGAGAATTGGTTGCATTGCTTAGACGTTTAGCACGCTGTATAAATCTCAGTACGTAAGCAATTACACGTTGCATTCGTGATAACGACGAAAAACGATTAAACCATTCATGCTCTTCAAGCGAAGTGACGTTACATACACGTAAGCCATTTTTATTGAAATCCGGTAATTGCTGTAAGGGTATTAAATCATATGGTGCTTGTGGCCATTCAGCTTCCGGTTGAAGCAAAAATGTTGGTCCCTGCCAATAAAGTGTATGACTAATCGCCTGTGAAGGAAAGAGACCTCGCGAAACACAGTCAGCAGGATTTGAAACCGATTGTTTCGTACCAGATCCTTACCCAATCGCAAGGAATATAGATACGGGAAATAAGATTATGTATAAGAAATAAAGGGGAAACAATAATAATAATTAAGAGAACAAATAACAATAATTGTTGCGTAAAATAAATTCTATTGAACAAAAAAACGGCGAACTAACATAAATCGATATGGTTTATAATTAAATACATTTACACGACAGATTAACAATTCAAATAATATGTGACAATCTATTAGTACTATATAACAATGAAACTTAAAATAACTCACATCACAATGGGCATCTGTGCTCGACAACAACACACTCCAATGAAGTGGCACCAAAACGATGACGATGATGAGTGGTGATGGAGGTCGCGTATTTGTCCAAAATGGACTATTATAGTCTATAATAAATAAGTAATAGTGGACACGACAATGTACCACCAAAGGCGTAAACGCAACGACGACGACTTTTCGCATACGCGCGACGGACGACGAAGCAACCAGTCCCCACTGACGAACCGGGAACCCATATAAATCATACTAGATATGATACGTAACATCACCCCGCCTTGAAAGACGACGGGTGAGCAATGGAGTTGACGTCTTTCAAAGATTTCAATGATGACTGAAAAACTAAAGTTGAATTCTGACTCTTCGCGATGCCCATTTTACAAGTATCATAAAAGTATTTATACAAAATAAAAAAATAAACATTTTCAAAATATATTAAACATGTAAGTATACAAAAGCAAAAAACAAATAACAAAATGAGGAAAAGAAAATTATTAGATAAGAGCATTTTGAAAAGGAAACTGTGTACTAGATATCTACAGGTAAGACAATTATTTTTACGACTGGGCGTGTAATAGAACCGTCACTGGTACGTATTGTCACAACCCGTACCGTTCCGTCGTCTCCTGGGTATGTTTTTTCAATTCGTCCCAACTTCCACTGCGTAGGGGGTAAATTTGGAGTGTTAATGAGTACCAAATTTCCCACTTCAATATTTGGTTGTTGACGTGTCCATTTAGTCCTAGCTTGTAGTGACGTAAGGTACTCATTAGACCAGCGTTTCCAAAAGGTTTGGTGTAGTTGTTGCAGAAGCTCCCAACGATGAAGTCGATTTTGGGGAATGTTTATTGTGTCCCTTTCTGGCAAAGCGACTAATGGTTGACCAATAAGGAAGTGACCAGGTGTCAAAGGTTGAAGATCGTTGGGATCTGTTGACAATGCCGTAAGTGGGCGTGAATTAAGGATAGCTTCAATACGAGTAGATAACGTTGTTAACTCCTCGAAAGTAAGCAACTGATTACCGATTACTCTTCGCAAATGAAATTTAGTCGATTTCACTGCGGCTTCCCATAGACCTCCGAAATGAGGGGCTGCCGGGGGGTTGAAGTGCCAACGGCATGGAACCGTATTTATGTACATATTTTGCGAATGTTGTTCTATAAAAATCTGTTGTAATCGACGATCAGCACCTTTGAAGTTAGTACCACAATCCGTATAAATATCGCTAGGAATACCTCTACGAGAAATTACTCGATTCAACGAAGCCAAAAAGGCATCAGTAGTTAAATCTGAAACTATTTCAAGGTGAACAGCCTTTGTTGCCATGCATACATAAACCGCGAGGTAACATTTTGTGGATTTAGCATTTTTTCGACGTGACTCCTTTATAGCAAACGGCCCAGCAAAATCAATACCAAGTTGTGAAAATGGGCGAGAAGAATTTACGCGGCAAGATGGCAAATTTCCCATCGATGGTTGAGGAGTTACTGCCCGATGACGGGCACATACGACACATTGGAAAATCACACGTCGAATAGCAGATCGACCACATATTACCCAAAATTTTCTAGATAATAAGGCAGAGATTTGTCTCATTCCTGAGTGGAGGTAGACTAAATGATAATGACGGATAAGTAATGTGGTGAATGTAGATACCTTTGGCAGCAAAATTGGAAATTGTGTATCAAACATTGCTTTAGACTTTTGAAGACGACCACCCACGCGAATAATACCCTTTTCATCGAGAAATGGGGCAAGTTGAGCGAACGATCGCGGTGTAATTTTAGAATCCTTGATCTGAAGACTATGAAAAAGATTAGACAAATATCGTATTTGTGTGCTTCGAATAATTATTTCCAATGCCTCATCCAATTCTTCGCGTGATAATGGGCCAACTTGTACAGATAATCTTCTAGTATACCGACCAAATCGTATCATATACGCCGTGACTCTCTGCATTCGATTTAATGTCGAGAATCGATTGAACCACTCAGAATCTTCATCTATTGTGGCGACAGAACACACAGGAAGGATAATTTTCTGTTTTACGTCTGGTAGTTCCGTTACTGGAAAAGCTTCAAATCGAATGTTTGGCCATTCATTCATTGGTTGTTGTATAAATTGTGGTCCTTCCCAATACAAAGTATTTTTAATAAGCTGAGATGGTAAAATACCTCGAGAAACACAATCGGCTGGGTTTAAAACTGATGGAACATAATGCCATTGACAAGATGGTATTAATTCCCTTATTTTTGCTAATCGATTTGTGACAAAAATCTTAAAATGAGATTGAGGTGTAGTTAACCAAGAGAGAACTACGCGAGAATCTGTCCAAGCATGAACCGAAGTAATGGAAATTACGTCCTGTAACGTTGACATTAAATAATTTAATGTTCGTGCTAACAATAGTGCTCCACATAATTCCAACCGTGGAATTGTTAAAGAACTCTCAGTTTTTCCCATTTTCAGTGGTGCAACTTTTGATTTTGCTGTTAATAAGTGTACTGAAATCCTATCATCCTCATATATACATCGAATATATATTATTGCTGCATATCCCTTTTCTGAAGCATCAGAAAATGCTAGTAATTGAACTGCAGTCACACCAGATGTAGAGATGTAGCGATGTAATTTGATTTTAGATAATATCGGTAGTTCCGATGCAAATTGTTGCCACGTGTTTGACAACGAAACCGGCAATACCTCATCCCAATGTAAACCGGATTTCCAAAGTGTTTGCATGAAACATTTAGCCCAGAATGTTACAGGTGCCAATATTCCAAGAGGGTCATATAATTTGGCGATAACCGATAAGATAGAACGTTTTGTCCAAACGTTGTTTATGGAGGATGTATAATAAGTAAATGAATCTTTAATTGGGTCCCAATGCATACCTAAAATTTTTAACGACGTATCTTCTTTAGATTCGAAGGAAACTGTTGATGCTTGGTCTTCCTTAGGAATTTGATTTAACACTTCTTTGCAATTCGATGACCATTTTCTTAAGGTTAGACCTGCTCGATTTAATAATTGTATTTGTTCGATACGACGACGCAGAACTCCTGATATGTCGTCGTGACCAGTGATGATGTCATCCACATAGGTTTGTGTAGATAATATTTTATTTGCAAACGGGTATCGGTGACCGTCATCTTTTTCTAATTGATGCAGAACTCTTATTGCTTGAAATGGAGATGAAGACACACCGTACGTAACCGTATTCAATTCAAAATCTTTCAATTCTTCAGATGGATTGTTACGCCATACAATATGTTGAAAGAGACGGTCTTCTTTGTGAACTCGAATTTGCCGATAAATCTTACATATATCTGCAGTCATCATATACTTTACAAAGCGACATCGGTGTAATAATTGTGAAATATCTGATTGTAACTTGGGTCCCACATATAATAGGTCATTTAGTGATTTCCCAAACGTAGTTGTGGCTGAAGCATCGAAAACCACCCGAAGCTTCATCTGCGTCCCTGTGTACTTTACAACTGCATGGTGCGGGATATAATATTTTCCTTCACTCGACGAAACTTGCATATGACCAAGTTGTTCATACTCAGTCATAAATTTTCGATACTCATCGAATAACTTTGAGTCTCTTTGCAATTTACGTTCCAAATTGTAAAATCGAGAAATAGCAACCGAACGAGATTCACCCAACAACGAAGGATCATCACGAAACGGTAATGACACGGAAAATCGACCACTCGAGTCACGACTTGTCGTCCGTTGAAAATGTTCTTCACATTTTTGGTCGTCTGTAAAACCGTTTACAGGAGGAGAAGGTTCTTCTATCTCCCAAAATGTACGTATCAATTGACTAATTGACGGTTCGGTCGTTAATAGAAGAGACACAGAAGGTGAAGAAATACCTTTTAAGTCTTGACCCAATATGATCCATCCTAAATTTGTTTCATACGCAGACGGTAAATCAGGTGTGTGTTCTACGCGTGAACAACTACCTAGTATGAAAGGATACACGTCGGCTCCTAATAAGAAATCGATAGGTGCTGGATTGTCGAAGTGAGGATCTGCAAAAATAACATGGCTGTATGCTTGACGAATTGCTGAATTTAATGGCGAAGCTGGCATTGAACCAATAATTTTTGATAAGATCAATGGTTCACATTTCACATTAAGATAGTCTGAATAAGCTGACGTAAATACGCAACTTGTCGAACCCTTTGTCGGTGACACTCGCGTTTGTGACAGGCCTGTTACAGAGGTATTGGATCGGCGACGTTTTAAACCAAGTATAGAAACACATGCACTCGTAATAACTGAAATTTGTGAACCGGTATCTATCAAAGCACGAATTGGCACCAAATGACCCATGTTGTTTCGAATCCGAATCATAGCCGTTCCAAGAACGACCTTCCCTGTTGAACTTGCAACTCCATTAAAAGATATTTCTGTATTCGTGCTTGATGGTGTGGTGGTAGCAACCGATGAAACATTGGGATTTTCCGTTGGCGTAACTTTCGGTACTTTCTTTTCGAAATGTAATAGTGTATGGTGCTTCTCTGAACAATAATGACATGAATGTTTCGACGTACAATCTCTTGTCTTATGTTGTGGACTTAAACAATTCATACATAGATGTCGTGATTGAGAAAATTTAAAACGTTGGAAGACTGGTAGTTGACTAAACTGTGTACATTGATGCAAAAAGTGACTACCTTTACAACATTTACATGACTTCGACTCTACAGTGGTGGTGAAAGAAGCAACTTTACCTTTGACAGATTTTACAAAATTTGCTTTAATTGATGAAACATTATGAGTAGGTACAGAATTTTGTAAAATTTGACAACGCGTCTGAACAAATTTTAGTAATAAATCTATATCAGGAATTTCAATTACATGATGTTCAGCTTCAAATACTCGTTTTGTGGTTGGCGATAAAACGCGGGACGCTACATAAAACAACAAAAAACCTGCCAAGTTTTCCACATCCAAAGCTCGTATCGCAAAAATATTTTCCCGAAATACGCTTAAAAATTGTGTTAAACCTGTTAATGTTTCAGTGGACATCACAGGAACGCGGAAAATCATATCTAAATGATTGGTTATCAATAAACGTTTGTTATCGTATGCCTCTTGTAATGCTTCCCATGCAACAATATAATTTGTTTCACTGAGTGGTACAGCTTTAACAATCGGCGCAGCAGTGCCCGATACAGTTGAAATTAAATAATGAAATTTTTCGGTATTAGAAAGCATTGGATTCGTATGTACAAGTGATATAAATGTATCGCGATATGAGCACCACAAATCACCATCGAATAACGGCAATTGAATTTTTGGTAATTGTATATTGTTAGTATGTGGATTTGAATTATTGATTGCAGAATTATTAACGCTAGAAGTATTTATATTCATTGCAGTAATCAACGCTTTAATACGATAATATTGTTCCATTATATTGCGTTCAATAGGATCGTGTATTGCTGTAAATTCGGATTCTCGATTTAATGATATTAAATGATCCAAAACGGAATCTTGTTCTACATGAAAATTAGACAGCAGAGAATGAAGATCCTGTGTACGGACTTCAAAGAGAGGCATTAATGAAGAGTCTTCTTCTATTTTTGAACCCAATTCCATAATAATATTAAATTGAGATGCGTCGTTATCACGTTTTATTATACTACGTTTGAGCGCCCGTACAACTCGTTCTTGATCGCCCTCGCTTAGTTGCGAATTAAGAGCCATATTTTTACGATTTCAAATGTATCAAAGAAAATTAAATAATAATTGTATTCCTTGTATTACAATAATAATTCAGTCTTATATCAACAGAAAACACGCACGTATTTTCGTATTGATTGCGAAATCATATGGATGGTCCAATCATTGTTTACACTCTGCAATACTGAAGTTATTGACCCACACAAGAAATCGTCAATAATTACAATGAAATAATCAAATAAATATTAATTATCACCGTTAATACGTAGCGTTATCGACAAACGACAATAGATAAATTTAATTAGTGAAAACGACGGCGCCGACGACGTTAACAAAAACAACTACGAAAAATTATTATTCGTTCTAATGCAGTCGAAAACGAAATAAATACATTTATTATTATTTTCGTATCACCAATTCCGGATAGTCTATCCGGCCCGAAGGACCAAATGTTTCGTACCAGATCCTTACCCAATCGCAAGGAATATAGATACGGGAAATAAGATTATGTATAAGAAATAAAGGGGAAAAAATAATAATAATTAAGAGAACAAATAACAATAATTGTTGCGTAAAATAAATTCTATTGAACAAAAAAACGGCGAACTAACATAAATCGATATGGTTTATAATTAAATACATTTACACGACAGATTAACAATTCAAATAATATGTGACAATCTATTAGTACTATATAACAATGAAACTTAAAATAACTCACATCACAATGGGCATCTGTGCTCGACAACAACACACTCCAATGAAGTGGCACCAAAACGATGACGATGATGAGTGGTGATGGAGGTCGCGTATTTGTCCAAAATGGACTATTATAGTCTATAATAAATAAGTAATAGTGGACACGACAATGTACCACCAAAGGCGTAAACGCAACGACGACGACTTTTCGCATACGCGCGACGGACGACGAAGCAACCAGTCCCCACTGACGAACCGGGAACCCATATAAATCATACTAGATATGATACGTAACACCGATGGTATATAAATCCATTGACAATTAGGTAATAGTGTAGATATTTTCGCCAAACGATTTGTTACAAATATTTTAAAACGAGATGGAGATGAAGTTATCCATGCAAGTACTACTTGGGAATCCGTCCAAGCATGAATTGGTAAAGAGCCTTCAAATGTGATGAGTAATTGGTGTATAGTTTGGGCTAATAGTAACGCACCACATAACTCAAGACGTGGTATTGATAATATGTTTTCAACTTTTCTAAAGTGAAATTCTAACTCTTTTAATATTATGTTGACATTTGTATACATTTAATAAATATTTTTTAAGTTCGACTTGTTTGATTCGTCATATACATATTATTCGGCCGTCCTCCGACAGACCGATTATAACGTTTATATATTACATTCGTTTGCGGTTTGTACACGCGCGTGTGCCAAACGGGTTTCAAGACACGATTTTGAATTCGTGTAAGCGTGTGCGTGTGTGTTGGATAGTTTATATATTTATATATATATTAATGCCGTCAACGGAAATCTACGAGCGACGAATACTAATTTGGACTATTTTATTGTTATTATTATTTTTATTATTATTATTATTATTTAGCGTTTACGACCGATCCGAACCGTTTTGGCTCTGGCCGGTGTGAGTGTGTATATATATATATATAATTTAACCTTTTTTTTTTTTTGAAAAATCGGCGTTTATACCCACTGCCCTGAAGACCTGTTAAGCAGTTCTTAGGGCAGTGAGTCGCCATCGTTTATTGGAAAACAATATACAATCATCACTGGGGTGGATGACCGGACAATACCCGACCACACCACCCCTTACAAAAGTTTAATATTTTAATATCAAGGGAGGAGCAGCAGATCAATGCCTGCTGCTCCTCCCATCACATTTTTCCTATTTAAGGAGGATGGGGGCGTCTTGTCGCCGCCTATACTCCGCCACGTCCATCTTCTCCGCGGCATAGTCTTTTGCCGCTGCCGTCGGAGGGGTAGGACATGCCCCCTCCGCTGCCGGGATGGCGACTTTTGCCGCCGCCGCCTTACAGGCCGCCGCCATGTGGCCCTGCTTGCGGCACCGGAAGCAGGTTGGCCGGCTTCTTTCCAGCAACCTGACCCGGTTTCTGGTTCACCCGACTATGACACAACGTGCCTCGGCGAGCTTTAAAGCTGCCGTGTACGTTGTGTCGAACCGGGCGACCATTCCTCCTCGCCCGCCCGGGTTTCTACGCAAAAAGACAGCCGGTGAGCCGTCCTTTGCGTAGTCCCGCCGGGCGAGGCAGGCGCGGGTCAAGCCGCCTTCAACGTCCGCCTCTTCGCACCACTGCGGCACGTTAAGAAGCAGGACCGGGGTACAGCGTTCGGGACGACTGACCCGAGCGTCTACCCCCACGACGGCCCTGACGTTATCCGCCAGGATATCGGCCCCCGCGGCGTCACCCACCTCGAGAAGGATGCCGCCTGTCTTCGTCGTCCTGGTGGTCCGAATCTTGACGCCAATGGCGTCAGGACTGACCTTGCTGGCGACCCTCTTCATCACGGAGGTCAATTTAACTCCCTCACCAGTCGGCCGGTCTATAACGACCGCCGAGGTTCGGGGAACACGCCTCCGTACGAGGGCCGCCTTTGCCTCGATAGGCAAGGTCTTGGCTTTCGCCACCGGCTTCGGACCACTCTGGCCCTCCGCTCTTTTCCTTCCCCTCCTCACGACCACAACCCATGAGGTCGGATTGGGTCCGTTGCGGGCGCGGATAGGGACGACACTGCGGCCTCCTCTATCCCTTCATTTTGCGGGGACTCCTTGCGTTTGGTCTGCGGTGGCGGTGGCGGCGGCTTCCGTTGTTGCTGCTGGTGCTCCGGCTGCTGCTTCTGCTGCTTCTGCGGCTTCTGCTGCTGCTGGTCCTGCTGCCGGCTCTGCCGTCGCTTCTGTTGCTGCAGCAACTGGGATAGCATACCCCGGAGCTCACGGTTTTCAGCCGTGAGCTCCGCGATAGCTCTCCCTTGCTCCAGCAGGTCTGATTGGACCTTGCTGAGGGCCTCCAGTACAAGGCTCAGAGAGCCTTGCACTGTGGTGTCATCAGCTGCTGGAGCAAGAGGGGAAGCTAACTTCTCCGGGGTAGCTTCCGTCCGTAGCCTCTTGGCGGGGAGCCTTTCCAGGACAACGGTGTCGTCGTCCCTTTCCGACTCCTCCGCCTCGGCCCTGGCAACCCTGATGCGGGCCTTGCAGTCCCGAAGGACTGCGAGCTCCCGCTCAACGCCACGCATGGCTTCCTGTATGCCTTTGTGGACACCCTTTCCACCTTTCTCCGCGCTGATCGCGGCAGCGGCACGGATGTACTCCTTGACGCGGGTGAAGGAGTAATCATCCCTCGCCTCCAAGGAGCTTATCGAGGCCACCGGTTGGGAAAAGCTGTAGAACAGCTTCTCCTTAAGGCGGCCTCCCGGATTGCCAGTTGCAGCCGCTGCTGCACCCGACGTTCCCGCTTCCAAGTCCGAATCCTTCATTATCCGTGTGTCAGTGTCCGATGTTCCGTCATTGTTTCCTTTTATCTCCTCCAGTTTGCGGTTTTGTGTGTTTGTGTTTTCCAAAAACGTCATCTCACCGTGCGATCTCCTCACCCACCGATCGAGTAGCGCGGGGGGTATGAGTGTCCGGGTCCAGTCCCGTCCGCTCCCGACGAGAGCGTCCCATCTCACTACCCTCCCCGCCCACTCGTCCGTCGTCTCGGCTCTCAGGCCGCCCGACGTAGTCGGAGTTCCCGAAGACCGTCCTTCCGCTGCCGGCGGTGTCGCGAGGAGGTCGATAGGGGGTAACCGCGCGACGACCAGCACGGCGTCACGGGAGACTGTGCGATACGTACAGGCGCTCCTGATGGCCGCCCTACGCTGGACCATAGCCAACGTTTCTACGCCCCGCGGGTTATAAGCCAGCGTAGGAGCCCACGTCGGAGCGCCGTACAATAGGATCGATTGCACGACGCTCACCAGCAGACGCCTACGGCTTTCCCGGGGGCCGCCCACGTTCGGCATGAGTCCGCACAGGGGCGGACATCACCCGCTCGGCTTTCGCCGACGCGGCGCGCAAGTGTGCACCGAACATCGTTCCCTTGTTCTCTAGGATCACTCCCAGGTACTTCAGGGACGCTCCTAGTCGTACGGCCTGACCCTCAAGCCGTAACCGGGGTTCCGCCGCCCCGCGACGGCTCGTAAACGCTACGGCCTCCGTCTTGTCGACGGCCAGCCGTAGGCCGAGCACATGTATGTGTTCGGCCACCGTCGCGAGTGCGGCGTTCGCGCGGTTCTGCACCGCTTCCACCGTGTCCCCCACCGCCACGATCAACGTGTCGTCCGCGTAACCGACCGTGATCGTTCCCCTGGGCAGGGGAAGACGGAACACGGCGTCGTACGCGACGTTCCAGAGGAGAGGACCGAGCACGGAGCCCTGCGGTACACCGCAGGTGATTTCCATGGTGATCGGCTCTCCCTGGTCGTCGTCGCACAGGTGCAGAACCCTGCCGCCCAGATACGACCCTAGGATCCGCCGGAGGTATGGCGGGAAATCCATACGCTCCAGCGCCGCGAGGATAACCCCCCAGTCCACCGAGTTGAACGCGTTCCGGATGTCCAGTCTCACGGCCACCGCCACCCGACGGGCGTTGCACGCGTCAACGAGACGCGTCTGTACGACGCGCAAAGCGTCGTCGGTCGACCGTCCTTTCCGGAAACCGTACTGCCTGTCGGACAGCACGATACCCGTTCCGGACATATGAGCCTCTATCCGGCTCACCAGCAGCGATTCCAGGATCTTCCCCGCGTCGTCGAGAAGACACAACGGTCGATAGGAAGACGGAATCCCCTCGGACTTTCCCGGTTTGCTGAGAAGCGAGAGGCGAGCCCGCTTCCAGCGCCCGGGAAAGATTCCGCTCCTCAGGCACGTGTTGAACGTGCCCAGCAGCATCGTCGGTCTAGTCGCGTGCACGACGCCCCAGACCCGGATCGGTATGCCGTCTGGTCCGGGGGCCCTGTTACGCGACTTAAAGCGGCCTACAGCCGCCGAGACCTCAGCTAAGGAGAACTCCGGTACGACCGCGAGTCCCCCGACGGCGCGAGCGAGCGCCTCTCCGTCACCGGCCTCCGGGAGAGGTCGGCTCGGGAACAAGACGTCGGCGATATCGCGCACAGCGCGCGGTTCCATCGACGACGTCGCGGCGGGCCCGCGAAGCTTCCTGAGGACGACCTTGTAGGGCTTGCCCCAAGGGTCGTCGTCCACGCTACGGACCAACTCCGTCCAGCACTTCGCCTTCGAACGACGAATGCGGCGCTTCAGCTCTCTGCGAGCCGACCGGTAGTCACTTTCCGCCGCGGTCCTGGCGACGCTGACGTCGCCACGAGCGCGGAGTCTGGTGACCGTCCTTCTCCGTCTGACGCACTCCGTCCGAGCCGCCGCGATGTCCTCGTTCCACCAGTAGACCGGACGTCTCCCGCCGGGAGGGGGATTTCTCGGCGGGAGGGCCGTGTCACAGGCCGCTGTCACTAGCAGAACGAGTCGCTCCGCCTCGGACTCGGCGTCGTCGGCATGAAGAGACGTTTCCGGGGACAGAGCCGTCCCAGCCCACTTGGCCGCCACCAGCGCGGCCCCGAGCAGGTCGGCGTTCATCCGGGCTGTTCTCCAGCCCGGACGAGACCGGCCCGCTCGTCGACCGACGCCGGCGGTGCCCGTCGTCGACGGGGACACGCTTTCGGGACAGTACGAGAAACACAAGTGATGGTGGTCACTCATGTTCTCGACGTCCGTCCGCACAGTCCACCCCCGAAGCCTCCCGAAGGCGGCCTCGGAGACGAACGTAACGTCGACGATCGACCCTCGACCCCGCCCGAAGAAAGTGGGTACCCCCCTGCTGTTGACCGCCACGAGACCGAGCGAGTCAGCCAGCGTGGAGAGACCGTAACCCCGAAGATCGGTGATGGTGTCCCACCAGACGGCGGACCGGGCGTTGAAGTTGCCCGCGACGATCAGGTCGACTCCAATGCTCAGGCCTCCTGGCCCCAGTTAACTAAGCCCAGAGCCAGGTCGGTGCAAGCCAGGGGTGTGAACACCCCTGGTGGAACTCTTAGTCGGGTCGTTCTCGGTTTAGTCCTGTCCAACATGGGAGGCCCTGCTGGTAGAATACACTACCGTTGGCATAGCACTAAACCTCAATGAACGACCGCTCATGCCCCCTCACCACAACAAGGTGAGTTCCAAGAGGGGGAAGGGGAATCTAACCTATTTTTTTTCTCGAAAATCGCTGGTGGCCGGAAATACCTTGGAGGGTAATTCGCCAGCTCACCAAGCATCATTTATTAAATATAAACATTACAATACATGCTACTATTATACAAATATATACATAGTTATTGGACGGCCTTACACCGTCCTAGAATTCGGCTTTTAGCCCACACAATAAATAATCTTAACTAAATGACAACGACAGCGTTGTTTCTGTTACTTCTTCTCCGGGTTCGCTCGGCTTCTTCTTTCGCACCGATCACGTTTCTACAGAAAGCTTTGAACTCTGCCCAGCAAGAGCAATCCTGCACGGCGCGTCTCACCACCGACTGAATGCCGTCGCCGCCCCCTAAGTGGAGTGTGAGGCGGTCCCTTTCCTCGTCCCACGCCTTGCACACAAAAAGTGTGTGCCTGGCGTCGTCCACGTCGTCCCCGCAGTGGTGGCAAGCCTCCGTAGGCTCTTTCCTGATCCTTTGCAGGTAACTGCCGAAGCAGCCGTGCCCAGACAGCATCTGGGTCGTGTGATAGTTTAATTGTCCGTGTGGTCGGCGACACCATTCCTCCACGTCTCCGATGATGGATATGGTCCATCTGCCGGTCGTCGACTCGACGATTCGCCTGTTCCATCTCCGAAGAGTGGCGAGTCTGGCATCCTCGTTCCTGTTGTCGCCTCGCCTCCGAAGGAAAATCACTTCCCGCTCACCCGCCAGCAGATCTGCCGGCGGTGTGGACGAGAGGATGTTCATGGCGGTCTCGGACACTGTCCTGTACGTCCGCGTCACCCGCAGCAGCACCTTCCTCTGCACCTGGTTCAGCTGCTTCCTGTTGGCCGGTACGTACTTTAGTGTCCGGGCCCACGACGGGGCTCCGTATAGGAGTACGGAGTGCACCACCGACTACAGCAGTCGGCGCCTGTGCTCGCAAGGACCACCGACGTTCGGCATCAGCCTCGCCAGCTGTGTACCGACACGTTGGGCTTTCTCCGCCGCTCTCCGCACGTGGGCCTCGAACAGTAACGTTTTGTCTACCACGATACTGAGATACGTCATCTCGGTAGAAACCGTCACCGGACTTCCGCGGATCTCGATACGTGGGATAGCATATTTGTACCTGTTCGTAAACAGGACGGCTTCGGTTTTGCCGTCGCTATTTCAAGGCCCAGATCCGAAATCTTGCCTGCCACCAGGCCCAACGCCTCATTTACTCGTTCTTCCAGTTCAGGAATGGACTAGCCAGAGCCCACCACGAGGGTGTCATCTGCAAAACCGAGTAATTCGGTCCCGGACGGTAGTCGTAGCTTTAGTACCTCGTCGTACGTGATATTCCACAGCAGAGGCCCCACGACCGACTCCTGTGATACACCGCCGGTGATGCAGACCTCCAATCTGCTTCCCGAATCCGGATCGCGGTCAACTGCTCCCGTCCTGCCGCTAAAGTACGACCCGAACATTCGGGTTAGGTACTCAGGGACATCCCATGCCCCCAGCGCCCCGAGAACGTCAGACCACCTAAGGGTGTTGAAGGCGTTCCTGATGTCGACCGAGACTGCCATGCAGTATTTCCCATGGTTCACCTCCGGGAGCACGATGTCTTGCAACATCCTGACCGCGTCATCAGTGGAGACCCCTTTCCTGAAACCAAACTGCTTGGCTGCCAGTTCTCCGTTGCGCGTAACAACAGTCTCCAGCCTGCACGCGAGCAAGTGCTCGAGAACCTTGCCGATGTCGTTAAGGAGACAGAGGGGCCTATAGGACGACGGCAGTCCTACCGGTTTGTCTCCCTTCCTCACCAGCACGATCCTCGATCTCTTCCACGCGGCCGGGAAGGTGCCGTTGCGAAGGCATTTGTTGTACAGCCCAGTCAGCATGTCAAGGAGGACGGCGTGCACCGCTCCCAGGATCTTCGTCGTAATGCCATCCGGGGCCGGCGAATGTAATTCCTCCATATGGCGGCGGCGGCAGCGGTGGTGGTGGCGGTGGTTTCGGCGGGGGGGAGGACGAGGAGGAGGAGGTTTTAGAACCGGTGGCGCGGCTTCGGCGGCGGCAAAGTTGAGCAGGAGGAGGTCAAAGAGGAGGAGAAGGTTTCGAAACCGGCATTATTATACTACTAGTGCATATGTGTGTGTGTGTGTCTGTGTGTGTGTGTGTGTGTGTGTGTGTGTGTGTGTGTGTGTGTGTGTGTGTGTGTGTGTGTGTGCATATAGAATATGTATTATATGTATACGTATAATGTCTCTACATAAACGTTTTAATTTGAAATCAGATTGTTTCTACATGTTATTGTACCAAGATTGGAACATTTGAATTTTGATACTATCAGATAATCAGAGTTTAAAGATATATGTATGAGATACCGCGGTTGAAGTAGGTATTTGCGTAATTATCGTTTATCGAATCAATACAATATTATCTTATCAGGTTTCCTG
>JAFHKX010000014.1:300416-337730 GCA_019022885.1 Schlechtendalia chinensis | reverse complement strand
TGTTTTTTTTAACTTAACAAGATCCCAAACCCCTTAAGATCTCACAAAAACCTACCAAAAACCCCAAAAAAGCCCAAACCATGTCAAGATATGGGCGTTAATTTTTCCAAAAACTAAACCCAAATGCCCGGGGAACCTACGAAACGAATGGAATTACCCCAAATACTAAAAATAAAACCGCATTTCTCAACCCAAAAACTACTCAAATTTTAAAAAACTTATTAAAAAAAACTCCCTCAATACCAAACAAAACAAACATAAACCATCGGATAAAGAGTGCGATTCACTATTAAAATAATAAATCAAAAATGGGTAACACGAATCGTTTTTGCCACTATAAAAGAAAAAAAAATATAGTGAAAGAAAAAAAGGGACTATACACACCAAGCAAAAACGTCTCTCTACAAACGCCTAAACCTTCAAAAAACGGGAGTTTTTTCACCAATGACTCGCAACCTCCCCAAAAATTCAAATAAAAACCGAAAAAAAACTTAAAATCAAATAAAAAAACCGTAATGTTAAAAAGCAAGAAATCACTTTCTTTTCAGATTTTACAATAAATCTATAACGCTCTAAAAAATTAAAAAAAGGGAAAACAGCAACAACGAAACCCCCAAAATTCTTAAAACTCCCCACACTTTTCCAAAATTTGCCAAAAAAAGTAAACACAATACTCTCCCAAAAATAGGGCGAAAACAAAATAATACATCCAAAAACCATATAAAAACCCCAAACCCCAAAAAAACGCCCCTTTTCCCTCTCCAACAACAACAAATTTTTTGAAAACACTAGCACGATACAACCCTTTTGGGAAACTCCCCCAAAAACAACAGGTTTTTGGGAAAAAAAAAAATTGTTTTTACCCAAAATCTCACACAACATAATAAAAAGGTTTCCAACGGCAAAAAAGTTGTGCATCTCCAACCTCTCATCACGTACGCACCGTATGGGAAAAATTTTCTACTAAAGAACAAAAAAACAAATTAACCCTGATTAAAAATTTAAAAAACTACTTTTAAACAAAAATTCCGTTTCACTTAGCGGCAAAAACGGGGACAAATTACACAAAAAGCTCCCCCAAAACCTACTGTCTCCAATTCTCTTTAATGCTATACCTGCACACGATCTTTTCGAGAAAATTCATTATCATATTTGGGCTAACGCAAGCCAAACATTCGCAGCGTTAGACATATTTAAAGACCTTAAAAAAACAAAAAAAATTTCCAAATGCAATTTAAAACTAAATCCAGAAATTCTTTACAACCTACCATTCAAAAAATAGGGGCAAACAAAACTACCATAAAATAGAAACAAAAATCCCCGAAGAATCCCTAAATCCTTTGGGGGTAAAATTCATAAACCTAACATTCAATAACAGGAAACAAAAATCTAAAAGCAAAAAATAATTTGCGGGTTACTCGCCCACCATTCAAAATTTTGGGCTCGCCTTTTAAAAGGAAATTTTCCAACCGTTGCAAAACCCCCTTTTAAAAGTTAATTTTAAACCCGGGGGGGGGGGGGGGGGGGGGGAAAAAAAAATTTCCAAAAATCTAATTCCCCCTCCAACTTAAAACACCCAACAAAAAACCTAAAAAAGAAACCTACCAAATTTCCAAAAAAAGACACGACCCCACCACTACCTAAACCCAACCCCCTAGGGCATACAAAACAAACAATGAACAAAATTCTTTAAAGAAACATAACCAAACAAAACTCGAAACCAAACCTTTTAAAGAACCTTTCCAAAAACCCCTCGGGATTTAAAAAGGGCACAAGGACATTCTTCTAATTATTAAACCGGAGGAAGGTCACTACCTCTCATAAATGGGGGATACGACTCACCCCGTCAATTGGTGAGTACAAAAATCACGCACTCGTAAACGCCCCCTTCACAAATTCGAAACGGGTGGAAAAAATGCAGATGGGCCTCGCACGAATTTTTTTAAACTTCTTCTTAAACTTTAATTTTTTTTTTGTTTTTTTTCTATTTTATTTTTTAATTTTTTTTTTTTATTTTTTTATTTTTTTATTTTTATTTTTTTAATTTTTCACTATTAATCTATTTTATTAATAATTGTTTTAACTTGTTTTTTATTTTTAACTTACTACCAAATTAACCGATAATATGTCATAAGATGAATGAAATATAATTTATAAGTCCTATTAAAAAAATATTTTTTGTATCATTAAAATTTGTAATATTATATTAATATTACTATATTTTAAATTACTATTATTATTATATTTTATTTTTTACTATTATATTTTTTTTTTTTAAAAAATTTTTACGAAACTATGAAATTTTTTTAATAAAATTAAAAGCACATAAAATCTTATTTAAAAATGATTTTCTGAAATTTTAATTTTAGTGGGGTTTTATAACAAATTTCAAATATTGATTGGTGGAATAGGGATTGCAGGGGAATACCACAAATATTTTCCCCCAAATTATAAATTTTTTACCCCATTTCATTTAAGAAAAAATTTTTTACAAAATATAACAACACTCTATCGACATCTTTTAAAAAAAATTTTGTCGTCAAAAATTTCCCAATCAGCTTTTTCGTATATTAAAACAAACTTATGATTCTTGTATTTAACGGGGCAAAGAAATTTTATATATTTTAGAATTTATAATACTATATATATTTTTAAAATTTAAAATTGTAATTTTTAACTAATTTTATATTAAAATTTAAAATCTTGGGCATTTTATTTTTCTAAATTTAAAATTTAAAATTGTTATTTATTGTTTCTATTAGGGTAAATATTAAGGAAATTTTTAAATTTTAAATCTTAAAAATAATTTTTTTTAAAAATTTTCATGTAATTTTTTAACTAATTTTTTTTAAATATAATATAAAACTCTTTTTATAAAATTTTTAAAAAAATACATATTTTTGAAAATTTAAGTATAAAATAAAAAAGGAAAAATTTTTTAGTTTTATTCAATTATACCACATTTTTATTTTTTTCCATTTTTAACATTAATTAACGAAATTTTATAATTTGTTAATGTAATACAATTAAAACATTTATTTTAATTTTTAAAACTTTTACAAATTTTTTATAAAAAATTTTTTATAATAAACACCTAAAATGTTTTTTTATTTTTTAAATTTAAAAATTATTAACATTTTTTAAGGTTTTTGTTTTAACAACATTTTAAAAAATTTATATATTTCATAATTTATAATACTAATAATTTTTTAATTTTAAAAATTGTAAGTAACTTTTCAATAATTTAAAAAATTGAAATTTTCCAAAAACGTTAAAAAACCTCCCCAAACAACATTCATATAAAACACTCAAACCGGATCGGGAAGCAAATTTTAAGTATCTTTCAAAATATTATAATTTCCTTTTAATAGCCCCATCGGGCCAATTGGCTTTTATCAATTGGGCCCTCGACTTATCAACAATTAATTTAGTTTTAACGTTCGGAAATTTCTTTCCCCCCCCGCAACATGCGCCCAGACGTACGACACGGCCCCTCTTTTGCCAAAGACTGGCGTCTTGGTCGAATTATCTATTTGGGTTTATTGTAATTTTAAACCGTTACTTTGTATTTAAAACGTGTTTGATTTGGTTGCTCGGGGTCCCTCATTTTGTATGAATTTTTCAACTTATTATAAAAATGTTTTTTTTTATAGCAATTTTTTTCTTGTTTTTTTTTTATTTTTTAAAATCTATTATATTAATTTTTGTTTGTTGTAATTTACAAACCCCTTCCGCAAGATTACTTAATTTCACACATAGTTTCGCTAAAGCCGGGAACCTCCGAGGGGCCCGCAACGGGGAAAATTCGCACTATCTATTTTAAACCATAGAACCTGTCCCCGGGAATCCGGGGGTGGGGAAACACCCCGCGTACTGACAAAAACATGGGAAAACCCATTCCTTTTCCACTATCCCTCCTCGCGTACATGTACCCCAACCCCTCACCATGCCACGCTCTGGTTTTAAACCCAAACCTCAGAAAATACCGTCAGGAAATTTATTTGCGAGCTAGCAAAATGCACTCATAGCAAATCCCAATCGCCACAAACTTCCACCATTTCCTTTTTTTTTTTTTTTTTTTTTTTTTTTTCGCTTTAAAAAAAACCGGTTAAAACGTTTGCACTTTCCCCCCCCAAAATTTTTTATTTCATCATAACATTCAAAATACAAAAATTTCAAGTCCCTCAAACAACAAAAAATAAAAAAAACAATTGGGGGCCTCACCACCCTTTTACAGCCTTGGGCCACACACAACTTCAAAAAACTAACTAAAATTTTGCCCTTTTCCTCCCCTTTCCGCCTCCTCCTTTTCCATTATTTCTCCACCATTCCAAAGGGCCCGTATTCCTCTCCCACTTAAAACCTCCCTTCCCCCACATCCGGGAATATTCCCTCCGGGTCCCATATACCCTCCACACCCCCCACCATCCTCTCCAAGCACCCCCACGTCTCGTTCCAACCCAATGGGGCACAAAAGGGGGTGTTTCCGCTGTCTCTACCCGCAACACAAGGGCCCCAACTATTTTCTTCTAAAAAGAACTCGGGAAACAGCCGGCCCCTTAACCCCCCTTGGTAGAAGTCACTAGTTTGGAGTCACACACCCATCGACTCACGTCCGGGACCATCCTCCTGGTCCATGCACCCTTGGTCGAGGCGCTCCACTCCCTCTGCCAGAGCCGCAGTGTGTCAGCCCTCGCCTTCTGCTTGACTCTCATAGTAGGTCCTCCAGGGTCGGCCCAACCCCTCGCCTCGTAGATCTTGCGGCGCTCTTCAGCTAATAGGTGCGCAGGAGGCATCCGGGCAAGCACCAGAGCCGCCATGGCGGACACCGTTCGGTAGCCCCTGATTACCCTGAGAGCCGCAACCCTCTGGGCCTGCCTCAGTGCGTTACGGTTGTACTCCATCTTCTTGCCCTTCTGCGACCAAGCTGGCGCCGCGTATAGGAGTTTGCTGTGCACTACGGACATCAGCAAATTCCTCTTGGCCTGGGAGGGACCGCTCACGTTGGGCATCAGCCTCCCCAAGGCAGCTGCTGAGGCCCTCGCGCTCGCCGCAGTTTTTCGCACGTGATCGCCGAAGGTAAGCCTCGTATCCAGCCGTACCCCGAGATACCTAATGGCCTTCCTCACGGGGATCTGGTGGCCACCAATCGTGAATACCGGATTCCGGTACGCCCATTTCCCCGTGAGAACCACCGCTTCGCATTTTTGCGGCGCCACCGCAAGGCCATTTTCGCCCATCCATCTGGCCACCATCTCCAACGCCGGATTCCCTGCCCTCTCCAATAGATCCGCGTTGTGTGCCGAAACCACTACGGCCAGGTCATCCGCAAACCCGACCAACTCCACTCCTTCCGGAACTTCCTGCCGCAACAAATCATCATAGAAGATGTTCCACAGGGCCGGCCCCAGTACCGACCCCTGTGGAACACCGCAGGTCACCCTCAGCTTCGTCAATCCGCCGTCATGGTTTCCGACCAAAAGTGCGCGATTGCTCATATACGATCTGAATACGCACAACAACCAGCGCGGAAACTCTAGACGGCGAAGGGCTGCCTCAATGCGCGGCCAAGGTGCCGAGTTAAACGCGTTCGATACATCTAGCGCAATCATGGCGCAGAGACTCCTGCTAGCAACCGGGCCGCAAGCTGCACGCTCCGCCAGTCCCATGACAGCGCGCACTGCGTCGACAGTCGACTTCCCTCGTCGAAAACCAAACTGCCGGTCGCTGAGCCCCCTGACCGCTGCCAGGTGCGCGTTCACCTTGTTAAGCAGAAGTCTTTCGAACAGCTTTCCAACACAATCCAACAGGGATAGGGGCCTGTAGCTCGAAGCCTCAGTTCTAGGCTTGTCCTTTCCCTTGTGTAGTAACACCAGTCTTGCCACTTTCCATCGCTCTGGAAACACACCGCTGGATAGGCACCGATTAAAGACGGCCATTAGGGTATCCGGCCTTGCCCCTGCCAACTTCGCTATGACCACATTTGGCACCATATCTGGCCCAGGGGCTTTGCCGCGCGGGAGCCTGGCCGCCGCTAATCTCAACTCGTCAACAGAGACCAGACTATCCACTCCCACGTCCACCACCGTGGGGCCCTGCGCGACTGACCATTCAGTGTCGGGGAGCGAGGGAAATAGCTCCCTCGCTATTTCCACCTCGAGGCCCGTCGCTGCCTTCGGGGACCCCCTCAGCCTCTTGGTCACAACCCTGTAAGGCAAGCCCCAAGGGTCGGTGTCCACCAACCGGCAGAGTTGGTCCCACGACCTCGCTTGAGCGGCGCGAATGGCTGTTCTCAATTTTTTCTTAGCCTCGGTCCAGGCCGCTTTCTCTGCTTCCCTATCCAACGTGCCCGTCCTGCGACCAGCCCTTTGGTACTGCCGACGGGCTGCACAGCTCGCCTTCCTCAGCACAGCAATGTCGTCCGACCACCAATGTACCGCTCTGCGAGTTGTAAAATGCGTACGCCGCGGCATGAACGCATCGCATAGATCAGCCAAGTAGCCATCCAACCGCTCGGCTAGCATGTCTGCGCTGAGGGCCTCGGATGAAAACTCAGAAGCCGCAGCTCTCAACCGGCCGGAGAGTTTGCCCTCGTCGAGCTTCCTAAACGACCATCCACGCCCACGCTCCGGCACCACCACCACCGGAAGCCTAGACGAGACGGACGCCTGGAGTCCATACGCCACATAGTAGTGGTCGCTCTCGGACCCGACATCCGAGAGGACCCTCCAATCGATGACCTCCCAGTCCGAGTCGGCCCTAACGAACGTCACGTCGACAATAGACCGGGCATTATACCTGGTGTACGTCGGCGTAGACCCTCGGTTACACACAGCTAGGTCTAACGACGCGCAGAAATTGGCCAGAAGATCTCCTCTGGCGTCATCAGCCGGGCAGCCCCACTCAGTCGAGTGCGCATTAAAATCTCCGCCCACGACCACCGTGCAATCGCCCAGAGCACGAATGGAGGCGTCCAAGTTCCCCAGAAACTCATCAAACTCGGAGACTTTGCAATTGGGCGTGTAGTAGCAGCTGAACACCACCACTTGTCCAACTGCCACCCACACAAAGCCCTTCCCGCTCCCACATGCCCCAAAGGACACGGCCGACAGTGCAGTTGCTACAATGGCACACTTGCCATCACTGCTGCTAAGCCACCGCTCTCTGTCTTCTGGGTTCCGCCATTGATCAGACACTAGCATCAGATCTGCTCCATAATCAATTGCCGTCTGCGGCAGTAACTGCTGCGCAGCCCAGCAATGATTAAGGTTAATCTAAATAAGCTTCAGCATTTAGAGACCCTCTCCTCCGTCGACGCTCCGCTGCTGGCCTTGGCCTCTTCCACAACGCCGCTAACAGGTCCGGTCAAGCTGGTCCCACCTCCTGCGGGCCTGACAGTGCCATTCCTGATCAGATCCCAAAAAGCCATCGCATCCTCGCGACTTGCGTCGCAGCCCTTGGCAAAGTGACCCGTCCTACCGCAACGCCGGCAGTCACTACTCCTGTCGATTCCTCGACAATCCCTCGCAACGTGACCCGTTGCGAAGCACCGGAAGCACCTAGCTGTGCTGCTCCCCTCCCTAGCTCTGCAGTAGACCAGCCCCACGCGCATCCGCCCTCTCTCCAGGAGACGAGAGGCTATCCCACTTGGGACAAGGAGCGTGGCCGCCTGACTGCCACCATAACTCTTCCGAATGTTGAAGATTTTAACGTCCTCGACCCGCACATCGAAGTCCCTGGATAGCGCTTCAGTGATGTCCTCGTTAGTAGTAACTCCATCTAAGTCCCGCAACTCAATGAGAATGCGCTGCTCCAGTGTCCTAACCGAACCGCCCGGGCCAAGGGACTTCTCCAGTTCCGTCCTGACCACATCCGCCGACTCTGGACCACCATTCACTTCGACTAGGAGATCGCCGTTTCTGGTCTCCCGGATCTTGGAGATCCTATCCCCCGTCGCTGCTGGATTGACATTTGCCCTTATCGTCTTGAGAAGCTCTGGAAAAGGGTCCTCTCCTCTCCTGACTACTACCGCCAGAGGGAGTACTCTTCTCCCTTTAATCGTCCGGCCGTCTTTTTGGCTTCCCGCAGCCACCTTTCCTTCCTGAGCAGGCGGTTTCTTCCCCTTTCCTCTCCTGACCACCTCCGCCCAGGCTGGCAAGGGCCGGCTGGCATCGCCAGTACCAGTAAACCTGTCCACCGCGACGTCGTGCTCCTCGTTTCTGGGCGTCTCCAGCGCTCTTTGGTTGGTAAAGGCCTCCAGGATACTCGCCTGCGAGTCCTTTATTAGTCCGACCAGGTCAGTTTTCAAATCACCGAGCGCCTTCTGCATGTTCGCCGGTTGCTCCTGCAAAGCTATTGCCCGTCCGCATGTCCTTTGTTCGTTACGATTGACAGTCAAGTGACCAAAGAGGGAATACACTCTTTCTATTCCCTCTCTCACTCCCTCCGCCTTCACCCTTTTCGATAATTCTCTAAGAGTGTCTATCTCCTTCCTCAATTAGCGTGAGATGGATGCCTCCTTTATTTCCAAGCTCGTCTGCGGTCTATGCTCCAAGGATGTTTTTCTCCTAACGACTTGAGCAGTGCCCGTTTTTGCCCCTGACGGTCCTGGAATCTGGTCCATGTCAGCGTCTCAGGTATGCGATCCTTAGATGGGTCCTTGTTAAGGACCTAAGAACGCCGAACTATGGAGGGGATTTTAGGCCCTCGTCCCCCTGATCTCAAAGCCACTTTCCCTACCGCCCTACGCCCAATAGGGCCCGAGTAAGGGCCGATTGAAAAAAAGGGGTTGGGGGGAATTTTAGTATATTATAGGGGGGGATTCCCTACTAATGCCACTTGGTCCTGTCGGGATCCGTACGCTGGTTCCTGCGTTATGGCCGTTTAAGTGGGCCACCACCTGTTGCTCCCGTCAGCGACCACCAGTTGCACGAGCCACCTGTGGCCTCGTGCCGGCGACCACTTGTCGATTCTCTGCTGAATGCGCGACCGCCGCCTGCGGCCCTGGTACCAACGGGTACCGAAAGTGATCTTTGTGGTCAAGTATCTTGGCCTCTAGTGGGCCGATTGCCCTGGGGGAGGTGTCAAAAAAAAATTCGGCACAGTCCCCGGATGACAATGGACCTCGATTCGGCAAGATTGACCACGCCGTTTACGAAAAAAAAAAAAAAAAAAAAACACCGAAAATAAAAGACTTAGAACTTACCTTGCGAGTTCTTCTAATGTAATCAATAGAGGCCGCGATAATGCTCAGACGGCCAATGCTATCGACTAAACACTATTAATGATTCACTTATAGTAAACATCCTAATGCACTTTAATATACTCAAAATTAATTAACAACGTAACTATCGCAAAATGATCGGATCGGTGGGAAAGCCGACGAAAATAGTTTAGTGAAACACAAATGCAAAAACGTGGATTTTGGGCGGCTGTGTTATTTAGATGGACGCACTATAAAATGTTGCTCACGAACGCAGTTTGTACACAGCATGCAGCAAAATTATCTCAAAGCGACTGTCCAGTGGTCGCACACCTTATAGAACAAAAAGCACAAAAAAACCGCTGAGGCAGACGGCACAAATCGAAAAACCGTCAAATGCCGCTAGAGGGCGCACTCCGGAGTGGCACTGAACACGAAAACGCACGTCAACGCTCCGCGACCGTCACCGTCGCAATCATTATAGTTAAAAATATATATCATGTATTATAACATACATGAAATATATATAATTCATTAATGCTACTGTAACATACAAGAACACTGTAAGTAACTAATGTGTACATAAAAAATTGAATATAAAATAAAACAACTGTCCTAGGATTTATATCTAATACAATATTATTGTTAATAAAAATGGATATATATATATTATAAATGAAATCATAAACTATTTTATTCATTTTTACAAGCACAAATAATAATAATAAATCAATTAATGTTACTATTTTCATAAGTGGATACAATAATTAAAAAATTTGTAATTAGCAAACTGAATGAAACATATAAAACTGGTCCAAGATTTTATATTTAATACAATAGTTTTAAAAAAAATGTATATTCAATGAAGTTAATAAAAGACCTGAAGAATATTTTATATTACATACAAAATTAGTTAAAAATTACATTCTTAATTGATAAAAATATATATATTGTATTGACACATTCATAAAATATTCAAAATTCCTTAATGTTACCATTATCCTTAAAGTACACAATAAGTAACAAATGGGTACATTTCAAATTGATTATTAAATAAAAGACCTGTACAAGATTTGATATTTAATACAAGATTAGATAATTTTACAATCATTATAATTAAAAAAATATATATTATGTATTATGACATACATGAAATATATACAATTCAATAATGCTACTGTAACATACAAGAACACTATGAGTAACTAATGTGTACAAAAAAAAAATGAATATATAATAAAACATCTGTCCTAGGATTTATATTCAATACAATATTATTGTTAATTAAAATATATAAATAAATATGATAAATGTAATCATAAACATATTTTATTCATTTTTACATTCACAAATAATAATAATATATCAATTAATGTTACTATTTTCATAAGTGGATACAATAATAAAAAAAATTGTAATTGGCAAACCGAATGAAACATATAAAACTGGTCCAAGATTTTATATTTAATACAATAGTTTTAAAAAAAATGTATATTCAATGAAGTTAATAAAAGACCTGTAGTAAAATTAAAATTGGTGTGGAGAGAACTCCAAACAGTATTTCTTCACTTAGATATTTTATTTTACTACTTATTCAAGAATACGGGATGATGGGTTCAAGGATTTTTTATACAGCGATGTATATTGGTATATTTAAAAATCTCTTACCTAGAGATTGTTTTCTTGATTTTCCTTTTAAATGAATAACAACATAAATGTTTATACTTGAACACACTTTATTTATTTTATTTAGAACATTAAAACACTTTGAATTTCGGGATACTTATATGTTAACTGTGGTTCTGTTGAGCTCTGGCGGGACTCTGTCAAGACGGGTCGAGATAGAGTTGTCCGTCGGCGATATTATTTTAATTGCCCTCCCAAAAGGGCATATGTAAAATGATGATAGCCGCTCTCTTATTCACAAAAGTAATTATATAATTTGATAATGAGTGGCTATCATTACATCCCCCAAACTTTTTTTGTTACGTCCTCGTATATAATATATATATGACTATAACTTAAATAATATAATGAATACAATATTAGTATCAAAATTGTAAATATATATAAATATAAATGTGCATTTTTGCATATAATTTTAATTTGTCGAGGTACATAAAAATTTACAATTTGTGTTTAATCTAATTTTCTTACGTTAAATAAATTCACATTATATGTTATGTTCGTATATAATACGTTACATTTAATTTTCTTATTATGATCTTACAGTATTTGAATACTTTTAAATATATTTATCTTTGATAATTTAATAATAATTTTTATTTTTTTAATATACTGTGAATATAACTATTATATAAAACGGTTTTAATTTTAAGTCTACAGGCTATAATCTAAGCACTAATTTTAGATAACAATAATTTTAGTAAGTATATATAAATGTGATTTTTTATAGATTATTAAATATTTGAGAATATAGTAGTTAATATTATTGTTAGTATTAATAAATGCATTCTAAAAATTCACCTTTGGAATAATTTGAAAATGTTTATGACGTGTTTTAAATCTTCAATGTCAACTAGTATTACATCTTTTACCATATGTAATTCACCTTTTTCTCATATTACCTTTACAAAGTTTTCATTTCAATATTCAATGAATAAAGATCATTTTTTTTTTTTTTTTTTTTTAGACTGTCTTATAATAGAACGTTCATTTGAAATCTTTTCGACCATAGCTTTGTTTTTAGCTAATTTAAATTTTTTTTTTTTTTTAAACATCGTGACCAGGGATAAATGGTCCGACGATATGGTATAACACACAATTTTCAATTAATGAATATTGACCATTTTCAACTTTTATTGCTATTTTAATATTAAACACTTTTTTTTAAACCTTATTTGCTTTATTATATAATAATTAACAGAATTTTTTTTATATAGACGATGCTACATTATATCGTCATTACAATACATTAATTTTATATTATAATTTATAATGTGATGTTTATTAAATGTAATATTCTATAATATAAGTTAAGTTTTGTACATTTATCATGATATAATATAAACATTTTTATGCTATAGTTACAATGTTATAAGGATCTAATTATAATAATGCGATGTAAGAAAAATACAATCTAATATACACACATATATATACACACACATATATATATATATAATACTAATTAACTAAATAAAACTAAATAAAATTTTTAATATTCTTCATTAATTAATGCTGATAATTTTTTTTTTTTTTTTTATACATTTAAATGAAATATTTATTAATTTAAAATGAAATACAATTAATATTTTTAGAATGACTAAATAAATAATACAAACATATTAAATAGTATTACCTGTCATTAAAATTAAATTAAATAATCTATTAAAAATGAATATGTTGGCATGTGCTTGTTGATACCTAAGAACTTATTTATGTTAAAATGAATATATATATGAATGCATACAAAAATATCATATATGTATATATATATATATACATTTTTTTTTTTTTTTTTAACTAATAATTGTAATTATTCAAATTTTTGGAAAGATACTCAAAAATACATTGATTTCCTAAAATATCATAATTATAACTTTTTATATAGATTATTTATATTTATTTGTTTGTTACACATTCTTATGTTAATTATTTATTTGTTTTATAATGCTATTTTTATAATTATATATGTGCATATGTTTTTTTTTTTTTTTTTATCTATGTACGTATGGTTTCATTCTTCTGACGTGAATTATGTCGTCAATTATTTTATTATTTATTGTTAATTGGACTTTGTAATTTAGATCATTAATTTTGTCTATTATTTTGAATGGGCCTTTATATTTAGATGCGAGTTTAGGGGACTTGCCTAGTTCATTAAATGGAAATTTTATTAATACAAGGTCTCCTGGTTTAAATGTGATTAAGCGATGTTTTTTGTCGTGATATTTCTTCTGTGAGTTTTGTGCAGTTTTTATTAAATTTGGAATTTTATCTCTTAATTGGTTTAATTCAACCAGGGATTGTTTTATATCATAAGGAATATTGTTTGGGATTATTTTATTGTCTATTGGAAAGTATGGTTCAAAACCATGCATTAAATAAAACGGACTATATTTTGTACTAGTTTGTGGAGTGGCATTGTAACTTAATGTGACGTATGGTAAATAGTATGACCATCTTGATTGGTTATTATCCTCAATGTAATTTTTTAAAGAGTTACATAATACGTCATTTATTTTTTCGACAAAGCCTTGTGTTTGTGGAGAGTAACTCGTTGATAATATTTGTTTTATACCAAGATTCTCACATATATCACTTACTAATTGGTTTTTAAAGTGAGTACCTCTGTCGGATGAAAATTGTCGAAAACAACCCCATTGCGATATAATTTGAATTATAAAATTAATAGTTGCTTGGGCGTTTGCTGCTTTTACTGCTTTAGTAAATATAAATTTCGTATTGTTACATGCTGCTACCAAGACATATTTTTTATTGTTACTAGGTGTTAGTGGTCCTAAATAATCGAATGTTAATTTATCTAAAGGTCTGTTTGAGAGAGCTATTGGTTGCAGTTGACCTATAGGTTTTCCGTTGATTCTTTTATTAATCTGACAATTATGACATGATTTAATATAATGCGTTGTATCTTTAATTAAAGTAGGCCAATAATATTTATTCTGTATTTTATGAATAGTTCGTGTTACCCCTGTATGACCTCCGATGGGTGATTCATGGTAAGATTTTAATATTTTTTCTATTAGAGATTGTGGAACTACTAATGTGTAATTAACGTTATTCGATGATTGATAATGTTTATAATATAATATGTCATTTAAAATTAAAAATTGTCTCGATTTTCTTTGTATATTAACTGGGATTTTATCGATTTCTGTATTATTAATTGCCTGTATAATTTGTGAACAAAATTGATCATTATTTTGTTGAGTTTTTATATCTTTTAGGTCGATATTTATATTATCGTTGTCGTATTTAAGGTCAATTTTATTAATGGGATTTCTAGAAAGGGCGTCAGCTATTTTGTTTTCTTTTCCTTTTTTGTATACGATTTCAAAATCAAAATCTAATAATTTAAGAGTTAAACGAGCTATTCTGGCCGATGGTATTTTTAAATTTTCATAATACTGTAAACTGATATTGTCGCAAAAGACAATAAAGTGTCTTCCCCATAAATATTCACGGAAATATGTTATTCCAAAGCATAACCCTAATAGTTCTAAGGTGGTCGAAGAATATGTTTTTTCGTTATTTAATAATTTTCTTGATGCGTATCCAATTGGATGTAAAACATTGTTGTCATCCGGTTGTTCAAGATATGCGCCTAAACCCGTTAGTGAGGCGTCAGTTGTTAAAAATACTTTTTTATTGTCATCGAAATGTTTAAGTAAAGGTTCTGATGTTAAATGTTGCTTTAATGTGTTAAAAAATTTTTCGTGATTTTCTTGCCAGTCAATTTTGTTGTCCCCTTTTGTTAAATCTGTTAGAGGATTAGCTATTTTTGCAAAGTCTTTAATATGTCTTCTATAGTAAGAACACATTCCTAAAAATGATCGTACATCTTTTTGTGTTTTAGGTTGTTTGAATTCAATTATAGATTTAATATTGTTATTTAATGGTTTAATACCTTCTTGTGAAATAATATGGCCAAGTAATTCTATTTTTTGATTGAAAAAATGACATTTAGATGTTTTTAGAGAAAAATTCATTAAATCAATTATTTTGAATGCTTCTTTTAAATTTTTTAAAGCTTCGTCAAAATTTCTACCATAAGAAGCGAGATCGTCTATATAAATAATTATAGATTTGTATAATAGTGCAGAAAATGCTTCATTTAATGTTCTTTGAAAAATGGCGCTACTATTTTTAAATCCTTGGAGTAATCTGGTAAATGTCATTAACCCATGAACAGATGTAAAAGCTAGTTTGTGTTGATCTTCTTCTTTGACAGGAAGTTGAAAAAAACCACTGTTTAAATCTAATGATGTAAAATATTTTGATCCTTCCAAAGCTCTTAATAAATCATTAGTTCTGGGTAAAGGATATTGGTCTGTTTCAACTCTTTCATTTAATTCTTTGTAAGATACTACTAGTCTATATGAACCTTTTTCTTTCTTTTTTACTAAAAATGCAGGTGCAGCAAATTTTGATATTATTGGTCGAACGATGTTTGCTTTATTTAATTTGTCTAGTTGTGCTTTAAGTTCGTCTCTTTGTTGTGGAGATACTCTATGAGGAGCATGAAATTTTGGGTCTTTATAGTTTGGTTTCATTTTTATTTCACATGGTTTTATATTGGCTGGTTTTATATTAGATGTATCTGATGTAAATAAATGTATAAATTCTTTAATAATTTTATAACTTGTTCGTGTTGTATTACGTTTAATTCATTTGATATTTTAATTGGAGTTCCTTCATTGTCATATATTATTTCTTTATTATTTGTTTGGTTATAATCATTTGTAATTGTCTTGTTAATATTATCTATGTGTTTAATGTGATTCTCACTGGTGATATTTGAATAATTATTATTTTTGGTTGGTTTGCTTATTGTTTGATATTCTCTATTTATCTTTGTAATAATTTCTTTTAATGGTGTATTTCATTTATTTCGATATAATTATTTGGTATTTTAAGTGATGGTTTTGTTGATTTAGTTCCTGGAACCCAGTGTCTGTTTTCGTTTGTGTTATAAAGAATAATTGGAGGTCTTTTAATATTAATGTCACGATAAATTAGAGCTGTTTTAGTTTTTTCATTAAATATATAAGTGTCGTGATTGTAGTATCTAGCAATAGAAGCCAATTCATTATCTGACCACCAATGGCCTGGAAGAGCAGATAATTGTAGTAATTCTAAGAGTTGACCTATAGAAGTTATTTTCTTTTCTTTGTTATCATTTAATGCGTTACATATGGCATAAAGACCACAGTTGCCGTCTCCAGGAACATTCTCGCCTGGTTTATAATTATTGAAAATTGAATGTATTTCATTGTCGTTATTATTTTCGACATTATTTGTACTATAATTATTAGGGATTAATTTTGTTTCTTCATTTTTTTTATCATTGATGTTATTTAGATTTTTAATTATTTTCTGAAAATGGTAATGATCGTGTATTAAATTAATAACTTTTTCGTGTTCTTGTGTTTTCCAATTATCTGTTATATTATCTATTGATTTATGACAAATAAGTAATTCTATATTAGAGTTTTGAAATTCGGAATATATTAATTGTTTTATAATTGCCCAATTTTGTTTGTCTAATCCCGCTGCTATAGTTGGGATTGCAATTTTATAATCATGACATTTATTCATAGATTTTTTTAAATTTTGGAGAGCGATTTTTATATTTCTATGTGTTGGTTTATGAAAGAATTTTTCTTTTGTTATTAAATAATAAATTGTTCTATTTCCTATATTTATTGGAATAGCTTCGCCTATTCTTGGTTTTAGTTTGTCTAATTGAGGTGATGCGTCTCCAAATTTATTTTTTATATGTGCTGCTAAACCTTTGTTCATTTTAAAGTCTACGGATATACAATGAGCTATTGAGTAGTCATGGCTTGTTTGAAAAATATCTTTTACTTCTTCTTTTATGTTATTTATATTGTTATTATTGTAGGCGTTATGAGTTTTTATTATGATTGTACTGTTATTTGTTTTATTATTGTTAATTTTATTTAATGTTAGTGTGTTATTTTTGAAATCTATCGTTGCATTATGTTGATATAAAAATGTGTTACCAATTATGATGTGACAAGATAAATTTTCTATGACATATGCTTTTATTTCGAATTCATGCGAGTTTATATTTATTTTTATAATAATTGAACCATATAAAGTTAAAGGTTTATTATTTGGGCCTGTTAAAATAATAGGTTCCTTTTTTAATTTATTATTAGGGGGCATTAATGTGTGTCTTATGCAACATATGTTTGCTCCTGTGTCTATTGTTATTGGAACTGTAATGTTATTTAATGTAGCTTTAATATATAGTGGTTCAGTTATATTATTTATTTTATAATTATATTTTGGTGTTTCTGAAGATAAATATCTATCTATCAGTTTGTTTTAACCTAGAAATTAGTTTTTTGAATTTGTATACATAGAACGGCATGTTTTCGCTGAGTGTCCTATTTTTTCACAAATTTGACATCTTATGGATTTATTTTTAAAGTAGCAATTTTCGGTATTATGATTGTTTCGGTAACATATTTGGCATTGTAGTGATTGTTTGTTATTTTTATTTCGAAAACATGTCTCTGTAGTGTGATTGTTAAGAAAACAAATTTCACATTTCTGTCCTTTATTATTTATTTGATTAAAATTATTTTGTTTGGGTAAATTAGAAAATGTGGAAAATTTGTTTTGATTGTTTTTTGATTTTCCTGATTGTAATAAAGTTTCTAAAGTTTTATTTAATTTTTCATTATTTTCATTAGATATTTTTATTTGTTTATTAAATTGTTCTGTGATTTTATTTATTTGGTCATGTATAATTGTATTTTTTATGTCTATTGGTGATTGTATTGCTTCTCCTGTTACCATGAATTCTACCATTTCGTATTTTCGAATATTGTCTTTCAGTTGTTTCAGTGTGAAGTTATCCATCATGCCTATATATCTGGTAATGGTTGGTCTTAATCCTTTCATTATATAACGAACTATTTCCTCTTGGGGCATGTTAGAGTCTAAACGCTTACATAGGGATTCTGTTTCATTTATAAATGTTGTTATAGGTTCGTCATCCAATTGTTTGCGTTTTTCTAATAAAGTGCGAAGCATAGGTTTTTGTGTTATTGGTTCAAATTCAAGACGAAGTTTTTGTTCGAATTCTGGCCACTTAATATTAATTGTTGAATCGGTTTCTATATTGACATAAAATGTAAGGGCAGATCCTTCTAAAAATGCTGGTATAAATTGAATTTTTTGTTCCTCAGTCCAGTTATTTATAGAGGCTGCTCTGTGAAATTGTTTTAGAAAAATGTCAATGTTTTCTGAGATAGATCCTGAAAACATTCCAGGTTTGAAATATGGAGTTTTTGTTTCCATTTTTATTGGATTGTTTTGTAAAATTTGTTTATTTTGATTTTCGTGAGTGATAAAGTCAGATGGTATAGATTCACCGTTTAAGTATTGTATTAATCTTGTTTTAAGTTCAGGTAATGTACCAGTATTAATTAGACCGCGTTTATGTAATTCGATTTCTAAATCTGTTATATTTAATTTGCTTATTGTGTTTGAGAATGATTCAAAAATTGGATTAATAGGGCAATCGATTATTTTAGACATTTATTTGTATGTGATAATTATATATTTTTATGAATTATTTTTATTATTATATTTTTTTTTTTTTTTTATTTATTATGATAAATGTGATTATATTTAAATGATGTTAATGGTATTTTTTACTTATTATAATATATAATATATATATACTGCTGTATAAGAACCTCAAATTCAGTAATATAGTGAAATGAGCTTTATAGTTGGGCGCCACTTTGTAGTAAAATTAAAATTGGTGTGGAGAGAACTCCAAACAGTATTTCTTCACTTAGATATTTAATTTTACTACTTATTCAAGAATACGGGATGGTGGGTTCAAGGATTCTTTATACAGCGATGTATATTGGTATATTTAAAAATCTCTTACCTAGAGATTGTTTTCTTGATTTTCCTTTTAAATGAATAACAACATAAATGTTTATACTTGAACACACTTTATTTATTTTATTTAGAACATTAAAACACTTTGAATTTCGGGATACTTATATGTTAACTGTGGTTCTGTTGAGCTCTGGCGGGACTCTGTCAAGACGGGTCGAGATAGAGTTGTCCGTCAACGATATTATTTTAATTGCCCTCCCAAAAGGGCATATGTAAAATGATGATAGCCGCTCTCTTATTCACAAAAGTAATTATATAATTTGATAATGAGTGGCTATCATTACAGACCTTTACAATATTTTACATTTAATACAAAATTAGTTAAAAATTACATTCATAACTGATAATAATATATATATTGAATTGACAAATTCATAAAATATTCAAAATTCCTTAATGTTACCATTATCCTTAAAGTACACAATAAGTAACAAATGTGTACATTTCAAATTGATTATTAAATAAAAGACCTGTACAAGATTTGATATTTAATACAAGATTAGATAATTTTACAATCATTATAATTAAAAAAATATATATTATGTATTATAACATACATGAAATATATACAATTCAATAATGCTACTGTAACATACAAGAACACTATGAGTAACTAATGTGTACATAAAAAATTGAATATAAAATAAAACAACTGTCATAGGATTTATATTTAATACAATATTATTGTTAATAAAAATGGATATATTTATATTATAAATGTAATCATAAACATATTTTATTCATTTTTACATTCACAAATAATAATAATATATCAATTAATGTTACTATTTTCATAAGTGGATACAATAATAAAAAAAATTGTAATTGGCAAACCGAATGAAACATATAAAACTGGTCCAAGATTTTATATTTAATACAATAGTTTTAAAAAAAATGTATATACAATGAAGTTAATAAAAGACCTGAACAATATTTTATATTACATACAAAATAAGTTAAAAATTACATTCTTAATTGATAAAAATATATATATTGTATTGACACATTCATAAAATTTTCAAAAGTTCATTAATACTACCATTATCCTAATAGTACACAATATGTAACAAATGTGTACATTTTAAATTAATGATTAAAAAAAAGACCTGTACAAGATTTTATATTTAATACAAGATTAGATAATTTTACAATCATTATAATTAAAAATATTTATATCATGTATTATAACATTCATGAAATATAAAGAATGATTAATGTTACTGTAACATACAAGAACACTATGAGTAACTAATGTGTACAAAAAAAAATGAATATATAATAAAACATCTGTCCTAGGATTTAAATTTAATACAATATTATTGTTAAAAAAATGGATATATTTATATTATAAATGTAATCATAAACCTATTTTATTCATTTTTACATTCACAAATAATAATAATATATCAATTAGTGTTACTATATTCATATGTTGATACATTAATTAAAAAATTTAATAATAATATTTAAAATATTATTATAAATATTATTTATAATAATATAAGTTTATTTCTTATTGATGATTAAATAAAAGACCTGACCAAGATTTTATATTTAATACAAGATTAGATAATTTTACAATCATTTAAATTAAAAATATATAACATGTATTATAACATACATGAAATATATACAATTCAATAATGCTACTGTAACATACAAGAACACTATAAGTAACTAATGTGTACAAAAAAAATTGAATATAAAATAATACAACTGTCCTAGGATTTAAATTTAATACAATATTATTGTTAAAAAAAATGGATATATTTATAATATAAATGTAATCATAAACATATTTTATACATTTTGCAAGCACATATAATAATAATAAATCAATTAATGTTACTATTTTCATAGGTGGATACAATAATTAAAAAATTTGTAATTAGCAAACTGAATGAAACATATAAAACTTGTCCAAGATTTTATATTTAATTCAATAGTTTTAAAAAAATGTATATTCAATGAAGTTAATAAAAGGCCTTTACAATATTTTACATTTAATACAAAACTAGTTAAAAATTACATTCATAATTGATAAAAATATATATATTGTATTGACACATTCATAAAATATTCAAAATTCCTTAATGTTACCATTATCCTTGAAGAAAATAAGTAACAAATGTGTACATTTCAAATTGATGATTAAATAAAAGACCTGACCAAGATTTTATATTTAATACAAGATTAGATAATTTTACAATCATAATTAAAAATATATATCATGTATTATAACATACATGAAATATATATAAATGTAATCATAAACCTATTTTATTCATTTTTACAAGCACAAATAATAATAATATATCAATTAATGTTAGTATTTTCATAAGTGGATTCAATAATAAAAAAATTTGTAATTAGCAAACTGATTGAAACATATAAAACTTGTCCAAGATTTTATATTTAATTCAATAGTTTAAAAGATGTATATTCAAAAAAAAAAAACCTTTACATATTTTATATTTAATACAAATATAGTTTAAAATTACAATTCATAATTGATAATAACATGACCTGACCAAGATTTGATATTTAAAACTGTCCAAGATTTTATATTTAATACAATAGTTTTAAAAAAGATGTATATTCAATGAATTCAATAAAAAAACCTTTACATTATTTTATATTTAATACAAATAAGTTTAAAAATTACAATTCATAATTGATAAAAATCTATATATTATTTTATAACATTCAAAAAATGTTCAAAAATTCATTAATTCTACCATTATCCTTATAGTACACAATAAGTAACAAATGTCTAGATTTTATTTGATGATTAAATAAATGACCTGACCAAGATTTGATATTTAATACAAGATTAGATAATTTTACAATCATTATAATTAAAAATATATATCATGTATTATTACATACATGAAATATATATAATTCATTAATGCTACTGTAACATACAAAAACACTATGAGTAACTAATGTGTACAAAAAAAATGAATATATAATAAAACATCTGTCCTAGAATTTATATTCAATACAATATTATTGTTAAAAAAAAAAAATATATTTATATTATTAATGTAATCATAAACCTATTTTATACATTTTTACATTCACAAATAATAATAATATATCAATTAATGTTAGTATTTTCATAGGTGGATACAATAATTAAAAAATTTGTAATTAGCAAACTGAATGAAACATATAAAACTTGTCCAAGATTTTATATTTAATTCAATAGTTTTAAAAAAAATATATTCAATGAAGTTAATAAAAGGCCTTTACAATATTTTACATTTAATACAAAACTATTTAAAAATTACATTCATAATTGATAAAAATATATATATTGTATTGACACATTCATAAAATATTCAAAATTCCTTAATGTTACCATTATCCTTAATTACAATAATTAAAAATTTTGTAATTAGCAAACTGAATGAAAACATATAAACTTGTCCAAGATTTTATATTTAATACAATAGTTTTAAAAAAAATGTATATTCAATGAAGTTAATAAAAGACCTTTACAATATTTTACATTTAATACAAAATTATTTAAAAATTACATTCATAATTGATAAAAATATATATATTGTATTGACACATTCATAAAATATTCAAAATTCATTAATACTACCATTATCCTTAATAGTACGAAATATGTAAACAATGTGTACATTTTAATTGATGATTAAATAAAAGACCTGTACAAGATTTGATATTTAATACAAGATTAGATAATTTTACAATCATTATAATTAAAAATATATATCATGTATTATAACATACATGAAATATATATAATTCATTAATGTTACTGTAACATACAAGAACACTATGAGTAACTAATGTGTACATAAAAAATTGAATATAAATAAAACAACTGTCCTAGGATTTAAATTTAATACAATATTATTGTTAAAAAAATGGATATATTTATATTATAAATGTAATCATAAACCTATTTTATTCATTTTTACATTCACAAATAATAATAATATATCAATTAGTGTTACTATATTCATATGTGGATACATTAATTAAAAAATTTGTAATTAGCAAAATGAATGAAACATATAAAACTTGTCCAAATTTTATATTTAATTCAATAGTTTAAAAAAAATGTATATTCAATGAAGTTAATAAAAGACCTGTCCAAGATTTTATATTGAATATAAAATTAGTTAAAAATTACATTCTTAATAGATAAAAATATATATACTGTATTGACACATTCATAAAATATTCAAAATTCCTTAATGTTACCATTATCCTAATAGTACACAATATGTAAAAATGTGTACATTTTAATTTGATGATTAAATAAAAGACCTGTACAAGATTTGATATTTAATACAAGATTAGATAATTTTACAATCATTATAATTAAAAATATATATCATGTATTATAACATACATGAAATATATATAATTCATTAATGCTACTGTAACATACAAGAACACTATGAGTACATAATGTGTACAAAAAAAAAATGAATATATAATAAAACATCTGACCTAGAATTCATATTCAATACAATATTATTGTTAATTATAATATATAAATAAATATGATAAATGTAATCATAAACATATTTTATTCATTTTGCAAGCACATATAATAATAATAAATCAATTAATGTTACTATTTTCATAAGTGGATACAATAATTAAAAATTTTGTAATTAGCAAACCGAATGAAACATATGAAACTTGTCCAAGATTTTATATTTAATACAATAGTTTTAAAAAAGATGTATATTCAATGAATTCAAAAAAAAACCTTTACATTATTTTATATTTAATACAAATATAGTTTAAAATTACAATTCATAATTGATAAAAATCTATATATTATTTTATAACATTCAAAAAATGTTCAAAAATTCATTAATTCTACCATTATCCTTATAGTACACAATAAGTAACAAATGTCTAGATTTCTTATTGATGATTAAATAAATGACCTGACCAAGATTTGATATTTAATACAAGATTAGATAATTTTACAATCATTATAATTAAAAATATATATCATGTATTATTACATACATGAAATATATATAATTCATTAATGCTACTGTAACATACAAAAACACTATGAGTAACTAATGTGTACAAAATAAAAATGAATATATAATAAAACATCTGTCCTAGAATTTATATTCAATACAATATTATTGTTAAAAAAAAAAAATATATTTATATTATTAATGTAATCATAAACCTATTTTATACATTTTTACATTCACAAATAATAATAATATATCAATTAATGTTAGTATTTTCATAGGTGGATACAATAATTAAAAAATTTGTAATTAGCAAACTGAATGAAACATATAAAACTTGTCCAAGATTTTATATTTAATTCAATAGTTTTAAAAAAATATATATTCAATGAAGTTAATAAAAGGCCTTTACAATATTTTACATTTAATACAAAACTATTTAAAAATTACATTCATAATTGATAAAAATATATATATTGTATTGACACATTCATAAAACATTCAAAATTCCTTAATGTTACCATTATCCTTAATGTACGAAATAAGTAACAAATGTGTACATTTCAAATTGATTATTAAATAAAAGACCCGTACAAGATTTGATTTTTAATACAAGATTAAATAATTTTAAAATCATTATAATTAAAAATATATATCATGTATTATTACATACATGAAATATATATAAATGTAATCATAAACCTATTTTATTCATTTTTACAAGCACAAATAAAAATAATAAATCAATTAATGTTACTATTTTTATAAGTGGATACAATAATTAAAAATTTTGTAATTAGCAAACTGAATGAAACATATGAAACTTGTCTAAGATTTTATATTTAGTACAATAGTTTTAAAAAAGATGTATATTCAATGATGTTAATAAAAGGCCTTTACAATATTTTATATTTAATACAAAACTATTTAAAAATTACATTCATAATTGATAAAAATATATATATTGTATTGACACATTCATAAAATATTCAAAATTCCTTAATGTTACCATTATCCTTAATGTACGAAATAAGTAAACAATGTGTACATTTCAAATTGATTATTAAATGAAAGACCTGTACAAGATTTGATATTTTATACAAGATTAAATAATTTTACAATCATTATAATTAATAATATATATCATGTATTATAACATACATGAAATATATATAATTCATTAATGCTCCTGTTAACATACAAGAACACTACAAGTAACTAATGTGTACATAAGAAATTGAATATAATATAAAACAACTGTCCTTGGACTTATATTTAATACAATATTATTGTTAATAAAAATGGATATATTTATATTATAAATGTAATCATAAACCTATTTTATTCATTTTTACAAGCACAAATAATAATAATAAATCAATTAATGTTACTATTTTCATAAGTGGATACAATAATTAAAAATTGTGTAATTAGCAAACTGAATGAAACATATGAAACTTGTCCAAGATTTTATATTTAATACAATAGTTTTAAAAAAGATGTATATTCAATGAATTCAATAAAAGACCTTTACATTATTTTATATTTAATACAAAATTAGTTAAAAATTTCAATTCATAATTGATAAAAATGTATATATTCTTTTATAACATTTAAAAAATGTTCAAAAATTCATTAATTCTACCATTATCCTTATAGTAAACAATAAGTAACAAATGTGTATATTTCAAATTGATTATTAAATAAAAGACCCGTACAAGATTTTATTTTTAATACAAGATTAAATAATTTTACAATCATTATAATAAAAAATATATATCATGTATTATAACATACATGAAATATATATAAATGTAATCATAAACCTATTTTATTCATTTTTACAAGCACAAATAATAATAATATATCAATTAATGTTAGTATTTTCATAAGTGGATTTAATAATTAAAAAATATGTAATTAGCAAACTGATTGAAACATATAAAACTTGTCCAAGATTTTATATTTAATTCAATAGTTTAAAAAAAAATGTATATTCAATGAAGTTAATAAATGGCCTTTACAATATTTTACATTTAATACAAAACTAGTTAAAAATTACATTCATAATTGATAAAAATATATATATTGTATTGACACATTCATAAAATATTCAAAATTCCTTAATGTTACCATTATCCTTGAAGTATGAAATAAGTAACAAATGTGTACATTTCAAATTGATGATTAAATAAAAGACCTGACCAAGATTTTATATTTAATACAAGATTAGATAAATTTACAATCATAATTAAAAATATATATCATGTATAATAACATACATAAAATATATATATTTCATTAATGCTACTGTAACATACAAGAACACTTTAAGTAACTAATGTGTACATAAAAAATTGAATATAAAATAAAAAAACTGTCCTAGGATTTATATTTAATACAATATTATTGTTAATAAAATAGGATATATTTATATTATAAATGTAATCATAAACATATTTCATTCATTTTTACATTCTCAAATAATAATAATATATCAACAGTCGCGATTCACCTCTCGTCGTTAACGGTCGTTTTCAGTTAATCACATAGAAGATATCGCGGTTTATTATTTAATTAGTCTTTAAAAGCTATTTAATGCCGTTGCCGGCAAACGGCAGCGGTTCTAGTCTCGGGCCAAAACCCGGGACTATTAAAATGAAATCCACACTGGCTTCATCACATCATTCTGATCCAGAATTCCATCTAGTCAACAAAAAGAAAAAAGGTAGGTCTACAAATTCATCTGGAAGTAATCCAATTTCACCAAATTTACAACACATAATTGACAATCATCCTACACTCAATATTAACGAAGAATGCAATTTTCCATACGATAACGCCTTAATTACCGACTCGGACGTCTTATCGGACAATAATAGCGCTATCAACAACAACATGGGCAATTCACTAAAACCTGAGAGCGATTCTCCAAACACTATTCACTCACAGTCACATACGATTTTACCCGGTGCCACACAAACAAAAGCTAACATCGACCAACACCTTAAGCATTTCGACTCGAAATTCGACGGCACTCCGGTAATTGTTATCGAATTTACAGATAATAACTCTTTAGCCGGGGCTTGGCACCCACTCAAGTGGGCCAAATTCCTCACGAATAATTTTATTGGCATAAATAATATTAAACCTAATGGACACAAGAAAGTTAAAGTAACATTTGATTCGATTATACACGCTAATACATGTCTTGAATCCCCTCTTCTCATTGAACACAAATTATCTGCCTACATTCCATCTACTTTAATCTTTTCTTACGGTATTATCAAACTAGACACTTCCTTTCCAGAAGAGGACTTTTGGGAAGGCTTGAAAAGCTCCACCACGATTATTGCTTTCAAACGCATCGTCGTCAATAGAGACGGAATGTCCACGCCAACCCGTATCGTAGAATTAAAATTTTTGTCTACCAAAATACCTAGTTCTATCTCAATATTTAACATCCTTTTTGAAGTATCACCAAGCATACGTTCCCCTCTACAATGCAACAGATGCTTACGATTTGGACACACCTCCAAATTCTGTCGAAGCAGCCCAAGATGTAATCACTGCGGAGAAGATAAACACTCAATTGATTCATGTCCGACTGCTCAAGTATCCGATCCTCGCTGCATTTTTTGTCAACGTTCTCATCTTGCCACCGACCGTAATTGTCAAGAATGGAGCTTTCAACGTGACATCAAAAAAATAATGGCCACCGAAAATATCTCATTCCGCGATGCCATTTCATTCAAAAAATCAAATCTTGTCACTTCAGCTTTTAGCTATTCTAATATTGTAAATAAGCAGCCTGTCTTAACCCCATCAAATACTCCTTTCCCTACCTCTGTTCAATCTATTTCTGCCCCAATCTTACCGAACTTTACCTCTCACCAGCCTCCAAATAAAGTTAGACGCCGCTCTCCATCTCGTCCTGTAAAACAATTCGATATCCCTGCTCAAAAAAATTTTTCTTTACCAAATGGATCATATCTTAATTATGCCTCCAAAAACCATTCTAATTTTGAACTCAATAGGCAAAATACTGACCCCACTTGGATTAACACTTTGGCATTAAAATTATCTGAATCATTATTAAACTCCCCTAATCTCTATTCCCAATCTGCTACCTCTCTTCAAAACATAATCGAATCTTCTATTCACTCTCTTTTAGCTATTCCTAACTTTCCCGTTCAGAATTTGTATTAAGAACTAAATATACATTTTTTTTTTTTTTTTTTTTTAATCATACATGGATTCTCTTAATATTTTACAATGGAACGTACGTAGTCTTCCTGCGCGCCTTCCCACCCTCCAATACTTATTAACCGCTAAAAAGTGTTCCATAGCTTTAATTTCAGAGACATGGTTACTACCCTCTCGAAACTTTAATATTCCCCATTTTAATTTATTTAGACAAGATCGAGTCGATGGATTTGGTGGTGTTGCTATAGCCACGCACTCATCGCTTAATGTCACACTGATAGATATTAATCCACTGTTAAAGCAGATATTTCATGATAATAAGATTGATCTTATAGGTGTCAAAATATCAAATATTAATGGTCTCCCTATTACTTCATTTTGGTCATGCTATATTCCAAATGATTCCAATATATCCCTGGAAACGTGGAACTCATTGTTTCATCTAGCCAATCAAAACTGCATTTTCACAGGCGACTTTAATGCGCACCATCCTGCATGGGGCTCAAACTCTGCCTCCCGTCGAGGTAATCATATTCACGAGTCTATCAATTCCTCTAATCTCTGTTTACTGAATAACGGTGCAGCAACACATATTGGTAGACCTAACTCTTCTAATTCTTGCATAGATATCTCCTTTTCCTCTCCAAACTTCATCTGGCACACAAACTGGTCTACCTTAGATGATCCAAATGGCAGCGATCATTTCCCCATAATCATTTCTGTGAAATTAAACAATTCCAATATTACCTCAAACAATAGATACAACAATAATAATTCCCTAACCAATCAGCCTTCCATAGTTAAATTTAATCTCAACAAAGCTAATTGGTCTCATTTCTCCCAATTAATAAACTCTTCTATTCCCTGTCTTTACAATGATACCTGTCCACTAGAAGCTTATAATAATTTCGTTCAATTGATTTTGGATACAGCAAAAGTAACAATTCCACTCAAACATAACAACCCAAATAACTTTCCCCCTTCCCCTCCTTGGTGGAATTATTCTTGTTCCCAAGCAGTTTCTAATCGCAAAGCACACTACAAAAATTTTCTTCGTACCGGTTCCATTCACGATTATTACACTTACCGAAACATTAGCGCGACTACTACACGGTTACTTAAAGACACTAAGAGGAACGCCTGGAAGCAATTTTGTTCTAATCTAAATGCCTCATCTTCCATACAATCACTTTGGCATACTGCTAGATGTTTCCGTAACTGTATTCAGCCTCGCCCACGTCCACATAACGACAATTGGTTTAACGAATTTTGTACTAAAGTTGCACCTTGTTATGTCCCGTCAAATGCAGAAACATTAATCCAAATACCCTTTTATGACTCAAATTCTCACTCTAACCACTGCCTTTCTATGCCAATCTCATTAGGTGAATTAAATAACGCCATCGCTTCACGGAAATCACCTGCCGTCGGTTCTGACAACATTTCTCCCATGATGCTTCAACATCTTCCACCTAATGCTATTGATCGCCTCCTAATTATTCTGAACAAAATCTTCCTTTTAAAAAAAATACCCGATTCTTGGTCAGTCTTTAAAATTATTCCAATACCCAAAGCCAACTCCTCTACTTCTTTCAGACCGATAGCCCTTTCCTCTGCATTATGTAAAGTCTTCGAATACATATTCAAAAATAGATTGGATTGGTGGCTTGAATCCAACTCGATCTTATCCAATAATCTTTATGCATTCAGAAGAGGAAGGGGAACAATTGAATGTCTAGCTAATTTTTCAAGTAAAATTTACCAGTCATTTAACCGACGGCAATTCCTAGCAGCTGCTTTCATTGATATTCGTGGAGCTTTCGACTCTATCCATATCCCAACTCTCTTATCTCATCTCAAAACCTTAAATCTGCCCTCAGTTTTTTGTAATTTAATCTCACTACTTTTTTCTCATAGATCTCTTCTTTTTTCAAATATATATGGCTCAACAAATGTACGCACAACTTATACCGGACTTCCCCAGGGTAGTTGCTTAAGCCCTATTTTGTTTAATATATACATGAATTTTATTATTAAAGAACTAGAAGTCAAAGGTCATAAGTGCCTCGTGTACGCTGATGATCTAGTTATATTCACTCAAAATTTACATCTAGACCTTGCCGTAACTTCCCTAAACAACTCTCTCGAATATCTACATACGCTGTTAACATCGTCGTTCTTCTCCATAGCCTCGGAAAAATGTAAAACCTTAATATTCACTAGAAGACGTTATCAATATTGTCCTGAGATCACAATCAATGGAGACTCCATATCTATGGTTTCAAACACATTGTATTTAGGACTAACCTTAGACTCCAAACTTCGTTGGGCTCCCCATATTCTTAATCTCACCAAATTTGCATCTCGATGGTCCAACTTTCTCAGATCAATTGCTAACACGTGGTGAGGGTCTCACCCATCTACGCTACTAATTATTTATAAATCAGTTATCCGCGCCAAATTCGACTACGGTTGTTTCCTATCAGGTTCTGCTTCTTATTCACATTGGAAAAAATTAAATAATCTACAGTCTTCCTGCCTTCGATCAATCATTGGTGCATTAAAGTCTGCTCCTAATCCAGCTATTGAAATAGAAACCGGTTGTCCTCCCTTCAATATTAGATGCAGATGGCTGGCCGGCAAATTTCTTCTCAAAAATCTTTCTTTTCATTATCCTGAAATTTACAACGCCTATCTTGACATTTATTATTCATGGCGCTATGTTCACAAATCTCTCCCAATTCTCTCGTCCACTGCTTACTCCTTAATTTCTACTCGTAACTATATAATAAAATCCAAAAAACTACCGTTATATGATCTGGACTTTCAAGCATTATCCTTCTCTCCAGTAACTCACATAGAAAAGAATTTTTTAAACCAATCAACTAACTCTCTTAAAACTATCTCACCAAATATTGTAAATAATCTTTTTCTCGATTATGTTCATAATAAATTTCCAAATTTTACACTAATATTTACAGATGGATCCGTTTCTTCTCTTTCCGCCGGTTATGCCTTTTTCATTCCAGACCTACATATCTCCATGTCCAGTAACCTTCCCCCCTCTGCCTCCTCATACACTGCCGAATGTATTGCCCTTTTAGAAGCTCTCAAACTTATTTCTACATTAACCCCCCAAAATTATCTTATTGTTTCCGACTCTTTATCCAGTCTCCAAAATCTTTCTTCTAACTTTTTTAAATTCCCTCCCTCTACTATTTCCATTAACATTAGAAATCTCCTCTACAAACTCGACTGTTCCGGATTTGTGGTTCAGTTTTTATGGGCACCTAGCCATTCTGGTATCTCTGGCAACGAAATTGCTGATTCATTGGCTAAGTCTACCTCCTCTCTTCTTAGTATTTCACCAATATTAATTCCGTGGACTGATTTTTGCTGTATGCTAAAAACTCACATTGCCTCGATGTGGTTAAATGAATGGAATAATTTACCCCATAATTTCGCCACGTGGTATAAAAGCATTTCCCCTACGATTCCGTCACAACCGTGGTTCTACAAAATGAATCTTAGTAGGAAAACAATCTGCTCTTTCTCTCGACTCAGATTAGGTCACACGCTACTTCCATCCCATTCTTTTAAATTATCTCTCTGTGACTCACCTCTTTGCACCCTCCACACTTTCGAATCAATTTGCAACATCCCCCATATCCTTTTCCAGTGCCCAGCCTTATTGGCACAACGCAAAAAACTTCAAGCGCTAGTCAAAAATTACAACATTCCTTTTAACACTCAATCTATTCTTTCCTCGCAACATTCTCCCATTATTCTTTCTATCATCTCTCTTTTTAACCAGACTGGTTTTTTAATCTAAGACATTCATTGTAAAAACAAATTTATATTATTTAAGTTAATTGTGTAAATTGTAATTGTTGAAACTAATTGTCATAACAAAGTTTCAAAAAAAAAAAAAAAAAAAAAAAAAAAAATATATCAATTAATGTTACTATTTTCATAAGTGGATACATTAATTAAAAAATTTGTAATTAGCAAACTTAATGAAACATATAGAACTTGTCCAAGATTTTATATTAAATTCAATAGTTTTAAAAAAAATGTATATTCAATGAAGTTAATAAATGGCCTTTACAATATTTTACATTTAATACAAAACTAGTTAAAAATTACATTCATAATTGATAAAAATATATATATTTTATTGACACATTCATAAAATATTCAAAATTCCTTAATGTTACCATTATCCTTGAAGTACGAAATATGTAACAAATGTGTACATTTCAAATTGATGTTTAAATAAAAGTCCTGACCAAGATTTTATATTTAATACAAGATTAGATAATTTTACAATCATTATAATTAAAAATATATATCATGTATTATAACATCCATGAAATATATACAATTCAATAATGCTACTGTAACATACAAGAACACTATGAGTAACTAATGTGTACATCAAAAATTGAATATAAAATAATACAACTGTCCTAGGATTTAAATTTAATACAATATTATTGTTAAAAAAAATGGATATATTTATATTATAAATGTAATCATAAACCTATTTTATTCATTTTTACATTCACAAATAATAATAATATATCAATTAATGTTACTATTTTCATAGGTGGATACAATAATCAAAAAATTTGTAATTAGCAAACTGAATGAATCATATAAAACTTGTCCAAGATTTTATATTTAATTCAATAATTTTAAAAAAAATGTATATTCAATGAAGTTAATAAAAGGCCTTTACAATATTTTATATTTAATACAAAACTATTTAAAAATTACATTCATAATTGATAAAAATATATATATTGTATTGACACATTCATAAAATATTCAAAATTCCTTAATGTTACCATTATCCTTAATGTACGAAATAAGTAAACAATGTGTACATTTCAAATTGATTATTAAATGAAAGACCTGTACAAGATTTGATATTTTATACAAGATTAAATAATTTTACAATCATTATAATTAATAATATATATCATGTATTATAACATACATGAAATATATATAATTCATTAATTCTCCTGTTAACATACAAGAACACTACAAGTAACTAATGTGTACATAAAAAATTGAATATTAAATAAAACAACTGTGTAAGGATTTATATTTAATACAATATTATTGTTAATATAAATATGTATACATATATTGTAAATGTAATCATAAACCTATTTCATTCATTTTTACATTCACAAATTATAATAATATATCAATTAATAATACTATTTTCATAAGTGGATACAATAATTAAAAAATTTGTATCTAGCAAACTGAATGTAATATATAAAACTTGTCCAAGATTTTATATTTAATACAATAGTTTTAAAAAAAATGTATATTCAATGAATTCAATAAAAGACTTTTACAATATATTATATTTAATACAAAATTAGTTAAAAATTACAATTCATAATTGATAAAAATGTATATATAATCTTTTATAACATTCAAAAAATGTTCAAAAATTAATTAATTCTACCATTATACTTATAGTACACAATAAGTAACAAATGTGTACATTTCAAATTGATTATTAAATAAAAGACACGTACAAGATTTGATTTTTAATACAAGATTAGATAATTTTACAATCATAATTAAAAATATATATCATGTATAATAACATACATAAAATATATATATTTCATTAATGCTACTGTAACATACAAGAACACTTTAAGTAACTAATGTGCACATAAAAAATTGAATATAAAATAAAAAACTGTCCTAGGATTTATATTTAATACAATATTATTGTTAATAAAAGAGGATATATTTATATTATAAATGTAATCATAAACATATTTCATTCATTTTTACATTCTCAAATAATAATAATATATCAATTAATGTTACTATTTTCATAAGTGGATACATTAATTAAAAAATTTGTAATTAGCAAACTTAATGAAACATATAGAACTTGTCCAAGATTTTATATTAAATTCAATAGTTTTAAAAAAAATGTATATTCAATGAAGTTAATAAATGGCCTTTACAATATTTTACATTTAATACAAAACTAGTTAAAAATTACATTCATAATTGATAAAAATATATATATTTTATTGACACATTCATAAAATATTCAAAATTCCTTAATGTTACCATTATCCTTGAAGTACGAAATATGTAACAAATGTGTACATTTCAAATTGATGTTTAAATAAAAGTCCTGACCAAGATTTTATATTTAATACAAGATTAGATAATTTTACAATCATTATAATTAAAAATATATATCATGTATTATAACATCCATGAAATATATACAATTCAATAATGCTACTGTAACATACAAGAACACTATGAGTAACTAATGTGTACATCAAAAATTGAATATAAAATAATACAACTGTCCTAGGATTTAAATTTAATACAATATTATTGTTAAAAAAATGGATATATTTATATTATAAATGTAATCATAAACCTATTTTATTCATTTTTACATTCACAAATAATAATAATATATCAATTAATGTTACTATTTTCATAGGTGGATACAATAATCAAAAAATTTGTAATTAGCAAACTGAATGAATCATATAAAACTTGTCCAAGATTTTATATTTAATTCAATAATTTTAAAAAAAATGTATATTCAATGAAGTTAATAAAAGGCCTTTACAATATTTTATATTTAATACAAAACTATTTAAAAATTACATTCATAATTGATAAAAATATATATATTGTATTGACACATTCATAAAATATTCAAAATTCCTTAATGTTACCATTATCCTTAATGTACGAAATAAGTAAACAATGTGTACATTTCAAATTGATTATTAAATGAAAGACCTGTACAAGATTTGATATTTTATACAAGATTAAATAATTTTACAATCATTATAATTAATAATATATATCATGTATTATAACATACATGAAATATATATAATTCATTAATTCTCCTGTTAACATACAAGAACACTACAAGTAACTAATGTGTACATAAAAAATTGAATATTAAATAAAACAACTGTGTAAGGATTTATATTTAATACAATATTATTGTTAATATAAATATGTATACATATATTGTAAATGTAATCATAAACCTATTTCATTCATTTTTACATTCACAAATTATAATAATATATCAATTAATAATACTATTTTCATAAGTGGATACAATAATTAAAAAATTTGTATCTAGCAAACTGAATGTAATATATAAAACTTGTCCAAGATTTTATATTTAATACAATAGTTTTAAAAAAAATGTATATTCAATGAATTCAATAAAAGACCTTTACATTATTTTATATTTAATACAAAATTAGTTAAAAATTTCAATTCATAATTGATAAAAATGTATATATTCTTTTATAACATTCAAAAAATGTTCAAAAATTCATTAATTCTACCATTATCCTTATAGTACACAATAAGTAACAAATGTGTACATTTCAAATTGATTATTAAATAAAAGACCCGTACAAGATTTGATTTTTAATACAAGTTTAAATAATTTTACAATCATTATAATTAAAAATATATATCATGTATTATAACATACATGAAATATATAAATGTAATCATAAACCTATATTATTCATTTTTACAAGCACAAATAATAATAATATATCAATTAATGTTAGTATTTTCATAAGTGGATTCAATAATTAAAAAATATGTAATTAGCAAACTGATTGAAACATATAAAACTTGTCCAAGATTTTATATTTAATTCAATAGTTTTAAAAAAAATGTATATTCAATGAAGTTAATAAATGGCCTTTACAATATTTTACATTTAATACAAAACTAGTTAAAAATTACATTCATAATTGATAAAAATATATATATTGTATTGACACATTCATAAAATATTCAAAATTCCTTAATGTTACCATTATCCTTAATGTACGAAATAAGTAAACAATGTGTACATTTCAAATTAATTATTAAATGAAAGACCTGTACAAGATTTGATATTTTATACATAATTAAATAATTTTACAATCATTATAATTAATAATATATATCATGTATTATAACATACATGAAATATATATAATTCATTAATGCTCCTGTTAACATACAAGAACACTACAAGTAACTAATGTGTACATAAAAAATTGAATATTAAATAAAACAACTGTGTAAGGATTTATATTTAATACAATATTATTGTTAATATAAATATGTATACATATATTGTAAATGTAATCATAAACCTATTTCATTCGTTTTTACATTCACAAATTATAATAATATATCAATTAATAATACTATTTTCATAAGTGGATACAATAATTAAAAAATTTGTATCTAGCAAACTGAATGTAATATATAAAACTTGTCCAAGATTTTATATTTAATACAATAGTTTTAAAAAAAATGTATATTCAATGAATTCAATAAAAGACTTTTACAATATATTATATTTAATACAAAATTAGTTAAAAATTACAATTCATAATTGATAAAAATGTATATATTCTTTTATAACATTCAAAAAATGTTCAAAAATTAATTAATTCTACCATTATACTTATAGTACACAATAAGTAACAAATGTGTACATTTCAAATTGATTATTAAATAAAAGACACGTACAAGATTTGATTTTTAATACAAGATTAAATAATTTTACAATCATTATAATTAAAAATATATATCATGTATTATAACATACATGAAATATATATAATTCATTAATACTACTGTAACATACAAGAACACTGTAAATAACAAATGTGTACATAAGAAATTGAATATAAAATAAAACAACTGTCTTAGGATTTATATCTAATACAATATAATTGTTAATAAAAATGGATATATTTATATTATAAATGTAATCATAAACTTATTTTATTCATTTTTACATTCACAAATAATAATAATATATTAATTAATGTTACTATTTTCATAAGTGGATACAATAATTAAAAAATTTGTAATTAGCAAACTGAATGAAACATATAGAACTTGTCCAAGATTTTATATTTAATTCAATAGTTTTAAAAAAAATGTATATTCAATGAAGTTAATAAAAGACCTTTACAATATTTTACATTTAATACAAAACTAGTTAAAAATACATTCATAATTGATAAAAATATATATATTTTATTATAACATTCATAAAATTTTCAAAAATTCCTTAATGTTACTATTATCCTAATAGTACACAATAAGTAACAAATGTGTACATTTCAAATTGATTATTAAATAAAAGACCTGTACAAGATTTTATATTTTATACAAGATTAGATAATTTTACAATCATAATTA
>JAFHKX010000014.1:269916-299916 GCA_019022885.1 Schlechtendalia chinensis | reverse complement strand
CCGTATACCGTGTATACCCGTTCTACTAAGTGTATGTTTTGGAATCATTTACTATATTATCACCGTGATCAGTGAAGTGCGTCAGTCGGTATCTTGGGCGTTCCAAGACCGAAATTGTCTTCGGTGCGAGGACGTACGCGTCCGGTGACCAGCGGTCAGTGGTTTACTTTGTTTCGTGTCGCCTTGTATACATACGGTAACAACTTGTTTTCATGCTTGTTTAAGCATTTATTACGGACATATGCCCGATTGTGCATATGCTTAATTATCATAATTCACGTGTGTTTTGTATGATTTAACTGTTTATTATTTATTATATTATATCTATTGTCTTTTTCCATGTACGTAAGGTAATTGTTTGTTAATCGTAAGAATAAATCACCCGTCCTCGTCCACGTCGTGTATTTCGTCTATCGGCGGTAACAATATGTTTTATTCATATTGCTAATTACAAATTTTTTAATTAATGTATCCACTTACGAAAATAGTAACATTAATTGATGTATTATTATAATTTGTGAATGTAAAAATGAATGAAATAGGTTTATGATTACATTTATAATATAAATGTATCCATTTTTATTAACAATAATATTGTATTAAATATAAATCCTAGGACAGATGTTTTATTATATATACAATTTTTTATGTACACATTAGTTACTCATAGTGTTCTTGTATGTTACAGTAGCATTAATGAATTATATATATTTCATGTATGTTAAAATACATGATATATATTATTAATTATAATGATTGATAATATAAAATTATCTTATCTTGTATTAAATATCAAATATTGTACAGGTCTTTTATTTAATAATCAATTAGAAATGTACACATTTGTTACTTATTGTGTACTATTAGGATAATGGTAACATTAAGGAATTTTGAATATTTTATGAATGTGTCAAAACAATATATATATTTTTAACAATTATGAATTTAATTTTTAACTCATTTTATATTCAATATAAAATCTTGGACAGGTCTTTTATTTTATCTTCAATTTAATATGTAAACATTTGTTCTTATTGGGTTCTATTAGGCTAATGCTAACATTAAGGAATTTTGAATATTTTATGAATGTGTTAATACAATATATTTATTTTTATCAATTATGAATGTAATTTTTAACTAATTTCGTATTAAATAAAAAATATTGTAAAGGTCTTTTATAATCTTCATTGAATTTACATTTTTTTTAAGACTATTGTATTAAATATAAAATTTAGGCAAGTTTTATATGTTTCATTCATTTTGCTAATTACAACTTTTTTAATAAATGTATCCACTCATGAAAATAGTAACATTAATTGATATATTATAATTATTTGTGAATGTAAAAATGAATGAAATAGGTTTATGATTACATTTATAATATTTATTTATACATTATAATTAACAATAATATTGTATTAAATATAAATCCTAGGACAGTTTTTTTATTTTATATTCAATTATTTTGTACACATTAGTTACTCATAGTGTTCTTGTATGTTACAGTAAAATTAATGAATTATATATATTTCTTGTATGGTATAATACATGATATACATTTTAATTATAATGATTGTAAAATTATCTTATCTTGTATTAAATATAAAATCTTGTACAGTTCTTTTATTTAATCATCAATTTGAAATGTACACATTTGTTACTTATTGTGTACTATTAGGATAATGGTAACATTAAGGAATTTTGAATATTTTATGAATGTTTCAATACAATATATATATTTTTATCAATTATGAATGTAATTTTTAACTAATTTTATATTAAATGTAAAATATTGTACAGGTCTTTTATTAACTTCATTGAATATACATCTTTTTTAAAACTATTGTATTAAATATAAAATTTTGGACAAGTTTCATATGTTTCATTCAGTTTGCTAATTACAAAATTTTTAATTATTGTATCCACTTATGAAAATAGTAACATTAATTGATATATTATTATTATTTGTGAATGTCAAAATGAATAAAATAGGTTTATGATAACATTTATAATATTTATATATACATTATAATTAACAATAATATTGTATTAAATATAAATCCTAGGTCAGTTGTTTTATTTTATATTCAATGTTTTATGTACACATTGGTGACTCATAGTGTTCTTGTATGTTACAGTAGCATTAATGAATTATATATATTTCATGTATTTTTGAATACATGATATATATTTTTAATTATAATGATTGTAAAATTATCTAATCTTGTATTTCATTTCAAATCTTGTACAGGTCTTTTATTTAATCATCAATTTGAAATTTACACATTTGTTACTTATTGTGTACTATTAGGATAATGGTAATATTAATGAACTTTTGAAAATTATATGAATGTGTTAATACATTATATATATTTTTATGAATTAAGAATGTAATTTTTAAATAATTTTGTATGTAATATAAAATATTGTAAAGGTCTTATATTGAATTCATTGAATATACATTTTTTTTAAAACCATTGTATTAAATATAAAATCTAGGACAAGTTTTATATGTTTCATTCAGTTTGCTAGATACAAATTTTTTAATTATTGTATCCACTTACGAAAATAGTAACATTAATTGATGTATTATTATTATTTGTGAATGTAAAAATGAATGAAATAGGTTTATGATTACATTTATAATATAAATGTATCCATTTTTATTAACAATAATATTGTATTAAATATAAATCCTAGGTCAGTTGTTTTATTTTATATTCAATGTTTTATGTACACATTGGTGACTCATAGTGTTCTTGTATGTTACAGTAGCATTAATGAATTATATATATTTCATGTATTTTTGAATACATGATATATATTTTTAATTATAATGATTGTAAAATTATCTAATCATGTATTTCATTTCAAATCTTGTACAGGTCTTTTATTTAATAATCAATTAGAAATGTACACATTTGTTACTTATGTTTCAGATGTGGACACACTGTCTAGATATCAATATGGTGACACAACGTCTTTATGTGCGCTGTCGTGTGCTCCTCTCATAGTGTGTTATTAAAAGTTTATGTAATATATTTGTCTGTCCTGTATCTTTAAGTATTTGTGTTCGTTTGTATAGTGTACCCTAAATTAATTAATACAATATAATTAATAGTACCTAACGTACGAAAACATGGCGCAGTCGGTAGTAGTTCTTGCATGTAATTAAAATAACATATATTGTATCTACGATTAATATACACGGTAAGTGTCCTTATAACCTAAAAAATGTCTGCTACGGTGAGGTTGCCAAAATTAAATTTTGGAACTGCTGTTTCATTAGTGAATGAACTGCATAATTTCAAGAGACAATTTTATAATTATATTGATGCAAATGAACTGAATAATAAAAGTGAAAAATTTAAAGTCGCACATTTTAAAAGTGGACTTGATGAAGAAGCCTATTCGGTCGTTGAAGCTTTTAAAATTGAATGTGAAACAGTCGAAATATTGTTTAAGGAGCTTGAAAACTATGCAGAACCAAAGAAAAACATAATAGTCGAACAATTCAAATTCTTTAAACGAAGTCAAGCTGAGGGTGAATCGTTTGACAAGTTCTTTATTGAACTAAAGGAAATGGCAAAGAAATGTGAGTTTGGGGAATTGGAAGATAATTTACTTAGTCCGAATTGTACTTGGCGTTAATGATCATAAACTACAGGAGAGGTTATTAAGAACACCAGACCTGTCACTTGATAAAATAATAGATCATTGCAGAGCAACAGAAATGGCAATGATTAACCAAATAATGTTAACCGGAGAAGATGGAGCAAGATCAGTGGATCAAATGAAATGTAATGAACAGTATGGAAATAATATGGAAGATAAGAAGAAAAAGCAAGACCAGTTGGACAAAAGAACAAAAACAACATATCATCAATCAACCAGCTGTAAATATGAAGATAAAGATGGGAGAAAGGAGTACGATTGTAAGAAGTGTGGGTATAAACATAAGGCTCGAGAGTGTCCAGCATTCAACAAGCAGTGTGTACGTTATGTGGACTGTTAGGACATTTCAAGATTGGATGCAAGAAGGGTAAGAATAGTAATGCTAGCAGTTTTAAAACATACAATAAGATAGATGAGATGTTTTTAATTGATACTATGTAACGTTCGATTTTAATGAGGACCTCCGTCGTCTATTTCCATTGAATGATAAATAATATCGCGATACCCGACGGTACCGAAAAGGCGATAATAAAAGTTCAACGGACTATGTATAAATAGTCGTTTTCGGTCAGTTGATTGTTTTTCGTCTGCCGGATAATACACATCTCTCACTGCTCATATTTTGTGTTTTTTATTTCTCCTTTTCCCCCTAAAATTTACTGTTGTTTTATCCGGTAAAGAAACGAAAAACAAATGGAGTAGTCATCGTCCGTTTCGTCCACCGGGGCGGAGATCGTCTGTGGCGATGTTCCACGAATGGATGTGTCCGCGCCACCGCGCAACCGCGCGGACACAGGGTAATATGTATAGGCATTGGTTTGTTTCGTGCGTATGAATATGTGTGTGTACGGTGTAACGGAAGAATGGAAACCTTTATATTTATTTAATTTAATTGCTGTCCCTCTAAATATCATAAAAAAAAAATAATCCCTTGAGCTCCGGCTTTTTAGCCTCGGCCATGGGTTGGCGACCCTCCTCTTAAAATACGGATCCGTCACACGACGCTCATCCATTTGGATCGAGACGTCGCAGATGGCGACCCTGCCAGGATTCGAAAACTTAAAATTTTATTGCATGAAAATATTGTTTTCTCTTTTCTCTTTTCAATTTCTCAATTTTCAAAGTTTATATCATGTTTCAATTGAGTGTTGTCGGAAGGTATATCTTTATGGATATATATATATAAATATATATATGTATGGATGCGTGTATGTTCATATATATTCCGGAAATTCCCGACTGTACCGTATCGACAATTGAATGCATATATCTTTATCTACAAGAACTCGTATTGCCTAAGTGTCCTTTTCAGATATGTATGTACGTATGGTTATGCCGATGTGATAAGCCGTTGTCAAAATCATCGACTATATGCACATCGGACTCGTCGTTGTCGCACGAAGAAGTGGTAGTGGCGCTGTAGGTGTTTGTTGTCTTTATCGGCGATACTGTTTCGTTGCTGTCAATTGCGACGGGTGACGTCACGATCCCGCGGCTAATCTACATTTCGTACATCGGCGGACAATTTCAAGTCCGTAACTTAATTAACATATAATATTATTTACCATGTACACGTTTAAGTGAGTGCCTATATTTGTACTCTCTCCCTCTGTGTCGACGACACATTATTTTTTTTAAACCGTATCGTTATTAATAATATATACTTGTACCTATTATTCGCTTACGCACCACTCGTCAAATAAATTTGTAATATACTCGTACCGAAGCGTTACGATGTTTTTTTTTCCGAACGACTATCTATTCGAGTATATTTTATTTTATTTTTCTTCTGAGATTAGTCTTACAATGTATTTATCTATATCATTAATTTTTTTGTAATTCGTGCTGTTAGGACTGAAGAATGGTCGTCACGATGTTTATTTCCGGGCGATCATATCTTCCTCCATGAAGTCACTATATTCCGGATTTTCTCGTGTATGTTGAATGAATATATACATACGCGATATTTTTATGTTCTAACTTGTGTTAAGAATATTGTGTATTGAGTGGTCCGTACTGTGTAATAATAAGAATCATAAAAATTTTCCCTGTTAGGTCCGTGCTCATTTAAACGTTGTTATCTTAAGGTAACCGAAATTTGCGATAAGGTGCGACGGGGTCGTTGGTTTAAACAAGAACATTGGTTTCTACAACAATCTAGTTTTTTTCTTTGCATGATATTTGAAAAAAAAAAAAAAAAATTTTTAGTCATTATTTTATTAGTACGAGTAGTTTAATTTTAAGTTAGTTAATTTGTTTTCTTAGTTTATGCCACCAATTTTATTTATATTTTCGTTTTGTTCTAATCCCTCCATTCTTTTGTTGTACCACCACAGTAGGATAAAAAGGGGCATTCTAGGCCAACTGCTGCCATGGTGCTATACATTTAACACGGCCGCCGTCTTGCTGCTACCTGGTGCTATACATTTAACATGGCCGCCGTCTTGCTGCTACCTGGTGCTATACATTTAACATGGCCGCCGTCTTGCTGCTACCTGGTGCTATGCATTTAACACGGCCGCCGTCTTACTGCTGCCCTGATGCTATACCTTTAACCCAGTCGTAATTGGTACTACTAAAACCCGCGTTTAGACCTGACTTAACCCTTTAAAATTTGCATAAATTTGCATAACCCTTTAAAATTTGCATAAATTTGCATAACCCTTTAAAATTTGCATAAATTTGCATAACACTTTTAAAATTTGCATAAATTTGCATAACACTTTTAAAATTTGCATAAATTTGCATAACCCTTTAAAATTTGCATAAATTTGCATAACCCTTTAAAATTTGCATAAATTTGCATAACCCTTTAAAATTTGCATAAATTTGCATAACACTTTTAAAATTTGCATAAATTTGCATAACCACTTTTTTTTTAAATATAAGAAAAACTGTATAAAATTTTATTTCGGGTGAGTTAATCGAACCGTGACTTTCCACAAATGATGTTAATCTAATCTGGTACATATCTGCCCCGACTCGGCTACCTCGACCCTTATAAATATTTTTATACACAATGCGCATTCGTATTATTTTGTTGTTGGTAAATCATATTCCTCTACTATTACATGCGTCATACATGTAAACGATTTCTCTTTTATTCATCCCCGATCTTCTACCTACCCCCTCATCTGTTATTGTCAAGCCATAGCAGGTCGTTACATATTTATAACCTGCCTGCATCCCTCTACCCTCGTCATCTACATTTCCGATTTCTCTTTTGCGCATTCCAGATCTTCTACCCACCCCCACACCTATTTCAATCGGGTATGTGACGAAATATTTTTAACCAACCCGCTTCCCACTACCCCCGTCAACCATGTTCACGATTTCTCTTTTATACAATTCACTCGATGACGGAGCCCTTGCAAGTCAGTCTTGTACTATTTTTCGACAACAGTACTCGTTATTTGTTCTCTTCTTTCTCAATTTTTATTTTTTTAAAGTGTTTAAATTTATATACGTTTTTCGTCTTTAAATTATTTTTCCGATAACGGAAAAAATGTTTCCTTGCACCGTCTGTGAGAAAGTCTTTACCGCAAAGCGTAGCATGATGGCGCATATACAAAGTCAACATGAAGCTCGAAAATTTACCTGTGAGATATGCTTGAAGACGTTCACCCGCATATATAATTTGAAGCTGCACGAGAACAGTGTTCATACTGTCAACACGCGGCCGTCTGTAATATGCTATGCTCCTCGTGTTAACATCGACCATCAACTTCAACCGTCAACAGCCGTAGCTTTACCGACCTGCACTACCACTCCCACATTCATTCCAACGAGCAACGGAACAGACGATTTATGGAGCGATTCATGGGATGATGCTTTTATGGATCTTGTATTAGATTCAGAAATTTCCGGTAAGAAAACATGTTATTATTTTTATAAGTGATAATTAGATACTTAGAAAAATTTATGAATTTTTCGTTAAACTTTTTTTTTTCGCTTTAAGTCTTATGGCATTAAATTATTTTTATTCGATACAGAAATATATTATTCTCAAACATGTTATTAAAGGTTTTTTTTTTTTTAAGGCCCCTCTACATCGCGTAAACGTCAAAATCTGAATTCTCACACCGCTATAAACTCGAAAAAGAATCGGCTTAATTTAATCAATACTCCGGCATTTATAGAAATCGGTTCTGCTCATTCCAGGATAATCGTCTGGTATTATTATAAAAATGTTAGGAATTTTACGGATTATCCTGGTTTTCTTAACTCGATAAAAACGGAATTGGTTAATTTATTGAAATCTAAGGATTTGCCGGTTAAATTTAATTTAAAATTAGAAGCGACCTACAATAAACCGACAATCGAAGAATCGTCCGAGAACAGAGCGTTCAAGACCTCGGCTAGGACTATTTTCGCGGATACCGATTTGAGTCATGCGGTTGATGACGGATGTGATACCCTTCTTTCCGAACAAGACGCGTACATGGGCAGAGGGAGCGGCTTCTCTTTACAGTCCATCGACGGGATATTGTTGACTATTCATCGTTACCAACCTTTGGGTGGTTAGCTGTTATATTTATACGATGAAAATAATAAATATTTTTATACACAATGCGCATTCGTATTATTTTGTTGTTGGTAAATCATATTCCTCTACTATTACATGCGTCATATATGTAAACGATTTCTCTTTTATTCATCCCCGATCTTCTACCTACCCCCTCATCTGTTATTGTCAAGCCATAGCAGGTCGTTACATATTTATAACCTGCCTGCATCCCTCTACCCTCGTCATCTACATTTCCGATTTCTCTTTTGCGCATTCCAGATCTTCTACCCACCCCCACACCTATTTCAATCGGGTATGTGACGAAATATTTTTAACCAACCCGCTTCCCACTACCCCCGTCAACCATGTTCACGATTTCTCTTTTATACAATTCACTCGATGACGGAGCCCTTGCAAGTCAGTCTTGTACTATTTTTCGACAACAGTACACGTTATTTGTTCTCTTCGTTCGCAATTTTTATTTTTTTAAAGTGTTTTAATTTATATACATTTATCGATTTGTTTATCCATGGCTGGAGTAATGGGAGTTAGCGCTGCTATTTCTAAAAATAAATTTTACAAGTACATTGCACCGACACCACCTAACAATTTATTGGATTTATCATCGTTTACTATAGATTTTAAAAATCGTAAGTTTTTACAAGTGGGGCTCAACCCGGAAAATAATTTTAACGTCTCAGTTCATATAATAATATCTTCACGTCACATAGTAATTTCACACGATTTTTTAAGAGAGATTTATGCTTTAATGGATAGTATTTTGTCGTCTATTTTGGATCGTTCTTCAATATTCAAGAGAAAAGTGTTTTTGGATACTAATGAAAATATTATCTCGCATATGGTTTATCGCGGGGAAAAAGTTCTTGCAATAGAATCTAAAATCGAACAAGAACAACGTATACTTCTTAACTCTAATGATTTACTAGCGTTACAATTCATGGAGTGGAGTATTTTTGAATCAACTATTCGAAAATCTACATTAATTCGTCCTATGATTCTTCAACAAGTGGATCAAATATTAGCATATTTGAAAAAAATTTATAATATCGATAAGGAATCACAATGTCAAGAACAATTGGTTACATTCATTAAAAATATTGCAGATGATAAAATCATTAATAATATACCAAAGAACGAGCAATGTTTTATTAGCCAAATAAAATTGTTTTCTACTGATCAATTAGCACTAAAATGGATTTCAATAATGATCGATCCAATTGAGGTAAGTAAAACTATTTTTGATTAAATAAATGTAAATTAATAATTTATTATTTTATAGTCATTCGACGTTTGCGGACCATTCAAATTTTCATTACAGTCACCACCGACGGTTGATAGCCTTGCCAATTCACCAACTTATTCACCTGATTATTTTAATAATTTTTCGTCGCAATCTTTACAGGAACAAAGCAAACCAATGGTAATTTTTTAATTATTATTTATACAAAATAAATATTAATAATTTTTTTTATTATAGCCGAACATTTGCAAACCATTACTGATTTCGTCATCGCTATCATCAGACACCCAACATCCTACAGAATATAGAAACGATGAACCATCATTTTACGACTCGATAGTACATATGTCATCACCACCGCCATCACCAATCAAGTTTCCAGATTATTATCCGGGACGGAGTGAGAGAGCCGAATATGTTAATCAGGGGCAGTCGAAGAGTGTTAAACGTAAATTATTTCTAAACATGTTATGTAACGAATAAATAATATATATATAATGTACAAAATAAAAACACGTTTTTATATCAAAAAAATTATTTATTTTTATTTAAATTAATTTACTATAAGGTAATACATAGGTATGTTTACAATTTTCTAACATCACCGTTAAACGGATTATAAGATATAATTTGATCGTGTAATATCAAACAATAAGCAGCAGTTTTTTCGGGAATCGCTTGAGTAGTTTCAAATTCTATTCGCATGTCGACGGTAGATGATTTAACATTGTCATTCTGATGAGATAAATCAACGACAATAATTGGCGAGATTGTTTGAAAAATATGTTTTGATAATAAAGGTGCATAACCATCTTGATCGTAGTAAGATTTTTGAAAATCTGTATACGATTTATATAATATAGCCGTTAATTTTTCTGAAAAATCGGCTTGAAAATCTTCATATGGGTACACTTCAGAGTTTAAATGAATCTTAAGGTTCTTCAAGTTACAACTATCGAATTGTCCGGAATGTTTAAGTAAGTTATTTTTCCGATTTGTTTGAAAACCTATTATCGCAAATCTAGGTTTTTCTAACAAACTGCTTGATTTGACTGTCCATGAATGAGTTGTATTTGTAGGCAGAACTGGATATTCGCATAGATCCCAATTTCTGAACGCAAACGAAAGTGATTTTCTTGAGTCTAGCACTTTTAACAATTTTAATTTTTCTTTGTCATCGACTTTAACAACTGGCATTTTCCATAGAATTTTATACAATGAAATCGTTACTTTTTTATTTTTTTCAATATTTTCAGCAACTGCAACGCCATCCACGTGTAACGCGTCGAAATCGGTTGATGAACGGTTTAAAATCAGTTGTTGATTGCAATTGAGTAATATTTTTTTATAGTCTTCACAAAATCCAAATAAATGTTTTAGAGGGATGCAAACAGAAAATTTATCATTTTCTATTAAATTTATATTGTTTCCTGTACTCAAATCGATGTTCCAACCCGCATTCTGCAGCACATGTAAATCGTTTGGAGTGTATGAACAATATCCTTTCATAGTCGATGATATTCCTGGGTGTTTTAATTTCTGTATTTCTATACCATTTATTTCATATCTCATTTCGGAAAATAGAAATGCTAGCCCGTTATTCGTGAAATTGAATGAACCTATTCCTGCACCCATTTCTTTCGGCGTATTCACTTTCCCCTCTATATAAATATAACTTTCACATGGTAGTGTATATGCATCCATATTTTGAATAGATATTCTAATCTCATCATTATTTGAAAATGCGTTGTTTGAATATGGTAGGAACGAGTGATATTGCATTTTAATTACCTTACAATTATCTGTATATCCCTGCGTAACATCTAGATACATATCATCCATGATATTAAAGTAATTTTAGTGATCGAAGAAATAAAAGATTATTTTTTGTTAATTTCGTGTACGATGTACGTGTTGCCTTGACAGCTTTCAGCGTTCTATTGACTACATTGCATGTTTTAACTTTATTTATATTACTGTGATCGAATTTAAGAGCCATAATTGTGTTTTATCTGTAAACGAATCGTGATTGGCTGTCCTCGTAAATTGATTAAACTATTATTTTGATCTTTTAAAACTATATCTACTTTACTTATAGAAGTAGAATTTAGAGAGTAAAACACTGGATGTCTCGGAACTTCTATGATTTTGTATCCCGGAGGTACAGAGGGATAAAATTCGTGTATAGTTTGACTTGGAATACCATCGTTGAATGAGCCCAAAATTAAATTGCATTCTATTTTTATACAATTTACTTTCATTAGGTTAACTATTTTATCTGACTCGTGTTCACCGGCAGTATATATCTTATTTTCAAAACCTAACAGCTGAGAAATATTATTTTCAACTGTAAAATCGACATCATGACTACAAATCATTTTACATTTCAATGTATTACAGTCGGCTTTTAGTTGAAATGAAGTAATATTGTCGGGCAATAAATTTTGAATAGTAGTCTCTAAATTATTCAATTCATACGTCCCCGAAGGAATTGTTATATATATTGAATTATTAAAAGCTATAGTATTACATCCAGGTTCTATGTTTGGTATAGAATTATTTGTCTGCAAACTCAAAAGACATAATTGTACGGTTTCATCAACTTCTAAAGGAGGGAAGATATTGCACGATAATTCGCTAGAATTCCCATTTAATGTTATTGTATACATTTTAAAAATTTCAAACACATTTGTCCGCAATTTGACGTGTTATATTTTTGGTGTCTTAAATAATTATATTCCACAGTGCAACCATTAAAATATGTTTGAAGTTCTAATGGTGGTGATAAATTACCAAAACTATCAAAGTAATTTACTTTTTTTCCAATTTTTTTATACGCTACCCAATGAGTACCTTCGCCATTTTCTGTATCCAAGTTGACTATTGCTGATTCTTTAAACTTTGTTAGAGAAGGCAACCTATCTCTTGAAAATACGCCGATAAAGTGAGGAATTTTCAACATGTGTGCGTATTTTATTACCTCATAATCGTACAGTGCTCTATCAGGTAACGTAGAAATTAGTTTTTTTTTGTTTTCTTTATTACTCCGGCTCCCTTATATGGTGCGATGTATAATCCTTTTCCTTTCTGAATTTTAAATGATTCACCACCTTTAAACGGTGTGAGATATAACCCATTGCCTAAATGTGAAGGTGCAGTTCTATTGAATTCTTTGGCAGTTTTAACCACGTTCGCTATACCACCCGTTAACGAACCGAGTGCTGATAGTCCGGCAAATATGGGTATCAGAGGAAGCATACCCCCTGTTTTAGGTATAGAAATAACTCTGGGAAGACTAGTTTTTTTCTTGTTCTTACGAAATATCTTTCTAGCGGATAAAACACACTTCTTGGTTAACTTGTTAATATTTTTTTCGTTCATATTATTTTTCATCATGTCTTTAGCGGCTTTTACTGCTGCTTTAAACCCACATCCTGCACCGATTTTACGTTTAATCTTCATCGCATTAGTCACCCCCCAAGCCGTTGCCTTTTCTTTATAATTCGAGTCTGAAGCCTTAAATCTCTCCCAAGCTCGATTTTCTAAAATATGATCTGCTTCGTTGCGATCTGCTATAGAGTTGCTACGCTCGTAGGCGATATCATGTTCTCTACATGCCGAGTCCAAAGGGTTGATTCCTTTGTCACCACGAGCTAAACGTTTTTTTAATTTAGTTCCCGGTCCGCAATATTGATAACCCGGTATATGGAACTCAACTGGTAGTTTATTTATAACAGAGTTAATAAGACCCGCGCCTTTATTCGTGTTTGTTCTTTGAACGCGTGACATCGTGTGATATCAATTTCCGCGTTGCCGTAATATTTATACTAAAATGAAATTTATCGAACAGAAACAGAAACTTTCAGTTTATAATATTGATACACCTGATACAGCGAAATCTAGACATGGCGCGCTTTTTCCAAATACTGTTAGATCGTTAATCTTGGGCAGTTCGGGCTGTGGTAAAACTAATTTAATATATTTTTTACTTGTTAATGAAAACGGATTACGATTTGAAAACGTTTACATATATTCTAAAACGATGGAACAACCTAAATATCAATTATTAAAGCGTATTATTAACGAAATCGATGGTGTCAGCATATTCACATTCTATGAAAATGATACGGTTATTTTACCTGAAGAAGTATTACCCAATTCTGTGTTTATTATGGACGACGTTATCAGTGAACAGCAAAACATTATAAGGCAATATTTTTCTCGAGGGAGACACAATAAAGTAGATATATTTTACCTAGCACAGAGTTATTCTAAAGTACCTAAACAGTTAATACGCGATAACGCGAATTTAATCGTGTTGTTCAAACAAGACGAAACTAACTTAAAGCATGTATATAATGAACACTGTTCTGGGGATATGACTTATGTAGAATTTAAACAATTTTGTACTACGTGTTGGAATCGCGATCGGTTTTCATTTGTAGTTATATGTAAGGATAATGATCGTGATAAAGGGCGTTATCGTTTAGGATTTGATACGTTTGTTGTTATATAATCAACCTTTATATACTCGAGCATATCATTCGCAGTTTTATCATGGATGAGTGTAGTTCAGTGTTAAATGAAATAGTCAAAGCCAAGAAAAATATTAAACGTAAATTTGATGTGTTGAAAAGTGGTGAAGCAAATGTACGATCATTAGTCGAACATACATTCAAACCCATCATAGAACCGTTAACTAAAATATCTAATAAAAAATATAATACGATCGATTTAAGCACCGAAAAATACCCAGTAACGAAAGATTCGATTATTGAAAAGAGTTTTCTTGATGAGCATAAACACAACATTAAATCCATAATTGATTATTGGTTTCAGTCTTCAAATAGAGATAAGATATATGGTCCTAAACAATTTTCAAATGGTGAGATTAAATTAGGAGAAAAAGAAATCAGTTTTGACGGAGACGCATTAATTATCGATGATAATATTTATTCGTTAACATCGGGACTTGAGGAATTATTATTTTCGAAAAATCCAAAATCATATACACCTCAGGATAAGATAACATATAAACAGATTCTAAATCAAACTTCAGCACATTTAACCGTAGACGGTTCAAGAATTAAAAAGGGCGGTATCAAGTATGAAAATCTTATCGGAAAACTGTTTCCGTCTGGTGGTGGTTTGAAATATGGTGGCTTAAAATTACAAAACCACAACTTAGTATACTGGAACGATATAAACGAACTTGTTGATAGATTGCGATTACTGTTAGCATCTCAAGCTGCAGGCAATACATCTCTTTCTAACGAAATTCTTTCAATTTTCGAAGAGTTGTACGAAGCCGGTGTTATAAAAAAAATTCCTAATGTCTAAAAGAGAAATTGCGACTGAACTTCACAAACCATCGAGAAAAAATTATATCAGACGTATAGTCAATGTTTATGGGAAAAATGATTTATGGCAGGCGGATTTGGTTGAAATGATACCGTATGCTAAACATAATAAAAATTTTAAATATATTCTATGTGTTATCGACTGTTTCACGAAATTTGTGTGGGCCTTGCCTGTCAAATCTAAAACTGCCGTTGAAATTTCCAACGCGATGGCTAAAATATTGATTCATCGTTCACCGAAATTATTACAACTTGATAATGGAAAAGAATTTTATAATAAAGTATTTGACGCGTTAATGACAAAGTATGGAATAAAAAAGTATTCTACATTTAGCACAACAAAAGCCTGTATAGTAGAACGGTTCAACCGCACATTAAAAACCAACATGTTTAGAGAGTTTACAGCTCAAGGATCCCGAGAATGGGTGTCTATATTACCAATGTTAATCGAAAATTATAATAATTCAAGTCATAGAACTATAGGGATAACACCTGCTCAGGCTGATGAAAATCCTTTATTAGTTGTTTTTAAAAAAAACGTAATATTTCAAATAAAAAATTGAAATATAAAGTAAACGATAGCGTTCGAATAAGTACACATAAAGGTATTTTTACTAAAGGATACCTAGCAAATTGGTCGACAGAAGTGTTTACTATAGACAAAATAAATAAAACTTCACCACCTACATACCAGTTACGAGATTACAATGGTCAACCTATCGCAGGTTGTTTTTACTCAGAAGAAATTAACAAGACAAATGTTCCGAACGATTATTTAGTCGAAAAAATTTTACGTAAAAATGGAAATCTGATATTCGTTAAATGGCTAGGATTTGACAAATCTCATAATAGTTGGATAAAAGCAAGTGATATTAAAAAATAGATTCAGTTACACTACAGTCATGAACGTGTTCGGTAGTTCGATAACAGAGGAGATGAAAAAAGTTATTGCTAATCTTGAAATATCTAATAAAAATATTAAAGATAATATTCGATCATTAGAAGAAATAGTAAAAACAGTGAGTAAAACATACACAAAACTTGAATATACTTCAGAATTGAACAATAAAATCAATTTTATTGAAAATAGATTAAATAGCACTGAAAAAAATCTTAGTGAAGTCGTGGCCCTTTTACATATAAAAAATTAAGAAGTATTTAAAATCAATACTGAAGTAACTGCAAAAGAAGAAAGACGTGTATAGCATTATGTCATCTGCTATATTAGATATTCAATGCGTTCTCGGAGTAGACTCTAAGTATCTCATTAAAGAACTATCGGTTATTGACACTGAGACTTGGGCAACACAACACTGGATTTTCAAACATGACAACGCGCAAAATATAACTAGTCGTAGAACGAATAAATGGCTCGAACAACATCATCATGGATTATCGATGGGATACGGTGATGTTGAATACGAAGAAATAGATAGAATTTTAAGTTCGTTGAAATTCTCCTACATTTACGTTAAAGGAGCACAAAAACAAAAAATTATAGAAGAATTTATTCCACATACCACCATTATCAACATTGAAGAAATGGGTTGTCCTCGGTTAAATCAGTTATGTATCGAAGATAATTTACCTTGTTGTATTTTCCATATGAATTTAAATCCTAAACAATGTACATTCTATCGAATTTTTGCTTTGAGAAAATGGTTTATTAATAATACTTAAATTATATATTAATTTTTTTAATAAAGATATTCCTTACAATAATAATTTTGTTTTGTTTATTTTACAAATGTCTGAGAATAGTATGAAGAAGTACAAAAATATTCACAATTTTATATACATGAGTAATAATATTTAGAAAACATAAGTACAAAATATTTACAATTAAACAATAAAATGTATATGCAATATTTACAACAACAAAATTATAAAAAAATCTAATTTATCAGTCTTCTTCTTGCTCGTTATATATTTCCGTAGTTACTATTTCCCTAAATTAAAATATAAAAATTAGTACGATATTTTTAAAAATCAGTCTTTTCAGTTTAACTCACTAATTTGATAATGGCCATGCGCTAATGTATGTATTTGATCATCAAGTATATGCCGTTTATCATCACTGCTATTATATGTTAGCTTTCTTGTTTTTACCGTTTTTATTTGGTGTTGGTAAGATCTAATAGATACATTCTCTGTATACCGATCTAATTCGGTATCACCAAACAGACATTGTTTGTGTGCAGCTAAAGTCATGTGGTTTTTAACCACATGTCCTCGGACACCTTTCGCTTTAATTTTTTCTACACCCTCTAAACTATAAGCGTATGATTTTGCTCTTAACGCTACAAATTCCAACATTGTCTTTCCATCGGTTTCATCGGAAAATAGCCCAGGAATCTTTTTCCGTTCAGCTATATAACACGGGTGACTCTTCGGTAAATTGCTGGTATCCATTCGATCGAGTAACTGCGGGTTTCTCAATAAGTCGACGTAAAAATCATGTGTTTTTATATGATACACCAATGAATCTATATAAAGTAAATGATAATTAAAAAAAATAATTTCAAGTGGAAAAAATAATAATAATATACCTGTATCTGTATACATAAGTTCGATATTTTTGTTGTAGTGCTTCTTCATCGTAGAATAGTGATAATCATACATCAAGGTTTTACTAATTTCGAGCACTACAAAGCCAATATACATAGGTTTATCAAATTTTACCACCTTGATATCAAGTGATACCGCAGTCAAGTTTTCTCCGTACGATGTGGTATACTTAAATGTAGGTTTATTTATTAATTTTTGTATTCTACGATCCGATGATACCAATTCCATTTTCATACGTTTTCGGACGTTCTCCATCGTTTTACCTGTAAAAAGTAGATTGTATATTAAATGGAATATAATATTATAAAAATGACAGCATACCAAATACAGCGTTGTTCATTAGTTTGAAAAAATCTTTTTCAAAATCGTTTGTGGCTTGTTTCCTTTTCTCGGTATTTAAATTAATATAATTAGCTAACCATGGCGACTGGTTAAATTGTAATACTCTATGCACCTAAACATAATAATAATATTAATAATAATAACAATAATAACATTAAAAATATTCACTTTTTCAACAATCAGTCCGTTGGAAATAGCCTGTTGAAGATTACGATAATGCACAACATATCGTTCCTTCTTTTCGAAAGTCGTCATCAGCTTTTGGATTTTCGAACCGACTGTTATGCTGTTTACAGGTAAAAATGGCAATTCGTTATGGGCAATGTGTAGATTCTCTGGGTACGAAATGTCCACTTCGTATATTCTTCCGATCGGTGACGTCTCGATTAAATCATTTAACCCACGAAGTGTCGCCTCTTCCCATTTAAAACCTTCATACGGTAAATACTGAGACATTGCCCAGCCGTACAAATTATTACCTGAATTCAAAAAATGATGTTAAAAAAATTATAAAAAATTTAATGTTTAAAAAATCAATACTAACAATCTTGATACACGAGCCACGACTTTGGCTCAGTTATATTGAAATCAGGTGTCATAATGTTGTTTGCCTTTCCATACCTTTTATTAGCTTGAACTAATCCACCACGTATACCTATAAAACAGTTATTTATATAAATAATAATAGTATAAAAAAAAATAGGGATATATACCTTTCTCCAACATTAATAGCATATCGTAATCCGTCAGTAGTTCGAGTTTCACCATTGTATATTTAAGCATACTGTCAAAACTGAGACCCGGTGCTGTATAATAAAATGCCGGATCTAAATTATATGACGATAAGCAAATATCTCGAAAGTTTTCAAATACATCCGCCAACAGCAAAACATCGATTTTAAGGTATAAATCGCTGTATTCACCCAAAGTCATACATCCAAAATGGGTCCATACTTTCTTCGCATGATTATAGTTTTTCTCCGTTATCTCTGTTTCTCCTAACGTGCTATAGAATTCATTTTTCATCGGTAAATTTTTCTCTTCTAATTTTTCCCAGCTGTCTGTGTACTCATAAGGGTATACACCCTTACGTGTAACAAGTGGCATATCATCTTTTTTAAAAACTTTTACTATTTCTCGAAAATTTAAAAAATCTGCAGTTATAAGGTTTGACGCCAAATTTGCCAAACTTGACGCCATAAATCTAAAGGTATCTATAAATCGTATAGTAAACTTATTACTAACAAATTTAGAGAATGAAATAAACTTCTCTTCGGTATTCGGTATTACTGTAATTGCGTTGGTATCGTAGCCTAGTTCACGCACGATAAAATGTGAATCATAATTTGATAGGTTGTGTATAAAACACGGGATGAAATTTGCGGTCTTCAATTTTAAATTACACCTATTACACAGAGTTTGACGAAATTTTCCTGTCAGATGACTGTGATCTGCAACCTTATTATTTTCATGTTCAAAATTATATGAACATAAATTACAGTTTTTTTTTAACAAATGCTCACGTTTTTCTTCGTCTGTTATAGTAATAGGTATAATTGTTTTAAACAAATGTTCGATTTTTTTTGTTATTCCGACAATTGACTCTACAAAATGTTTCGCGACTTCTTGATTCGTTTCACTTCCTCGAAAAATTACAGGTGTTAAAGGTATATTAAACTGCTGCAATAGTTCGATTGGTACATCACTTGACGCTTTTACAACGAACCCATAGCTCATCGGAACATGTTTTTGGAAAGCAGAGGTACTATTACCTTTGCTTTCCAAACTCTTTACGAGGAGAGCTTCAAAATCTGCATATATTACAATGGGGTGTCGCTGTGTTCTAGACCACTCTTTAAACTCTAATATTTCACCTTCAATCGGCATAACAGGATGAATAGCCTTATGTAATCCACAGACAAGCTTGTGATAATCCAGCGCAGCTTGTCCGTGCAACTGAGTTTTTCGTGGTCTATCGTCAAAACATGTAAAACAACTTTTACAAATAAAAATCATTCCATGGTGTGATGTTATCTGTGAACGTACCAGTCGCGAAAAATTGTTGATAAGTCCGAAATGCGATTTGCCGTTCTGAGTGATGAGAACAAGATCAAAATGATCTGGTTTCTCTTCTTTTTCAACTTTGAGCGGGTGAACAATATAGGATGGTAATTTTTGTGGAGGTTGGAAGGTTTTTTTCAATCCATAAACATTTACTGACACGTTAGGATTGTTTTTTTCAAAAATGTTAATGTCATATAGAGGCGTGGGAAAAGTCAGTCCATTAAAATTAAATTTTCCTTCATGCATAATATAATTTTCTCCAACGCGATATTTATGCTCTCCGGTTACAAATTTCGCTAAAATCGCCCACTTAAAACATTTTTCATCGACATTTTGCGGATTTATGATGGCTTTTTTTTTTTGAATAACTGCCGGAAGAGGAATGTAGGATGACCCGCCCAAAGGTTGGTAACGATGAATAGTCAACAATATCCCGTCGATGGACTGTAAAGAGAAGCCGCTCCCTCTGCCCATGTACGCGTCTTGTTCGGAAAGAAGGGTATCACATCCGTCATCAACCGCATGACTCAAATCGGTATCCGCGAAAATAGTCCTAGCCGAGGTCTTGAACGCTCTGTTCTCGGACGATTCTTCGATTGTCGGTTTATTGTAGGTCGCTTCTAATTTTAAATTAAATTTAACCGGCAAATCCTTAGATTTCAATAAATTAACCAATTCCGTTTTTATCGAGTTAAGAAAACCAGGATAATCCGTAAAATTCCTAACATTTTTATAATAATACCAGACGATTATCCTGGAATGAGCAGAACCGATTTCTATAAATGCCGGAGTATTGATTAAATTAAGCCGATTCTTTTTCGAGTTTATAGCGGTGTGAGAATTCAGATTTTGACGTTTACGCGATGTAGAGGGGCCTTAAAAAAAAAAAAAACCTTTAATAACATGTTTGAGAATAATATATTTCTGTATCGAATAAAAATAATTTAATGCCATAAGACTTAAAGCGAAAAAAAAAAGTTTAACGAAAAATTCATAAATTTTTCTAAGTATCTAATTATCACTTATAAAAATAATAACATGTTTTCTTACCGGAAATTTCTGAATCTAATACAAGATCCATAAAAGCATCATCCCATGAATCGCTCCATAAATCGTCTGTTCCGTTGCTCGTTGGAATGAATGTGGGAGTGGTAGTGCAGGTCGGTAAAGCTACGGCTGTTGACGGTTGAAGTTGATGGTCGATGTTAACACGAGGAGCATAGCATATTACAGACGGCCGCGTGTTGACAGTATGAACACTGTTCTCGTGCAGCTTCAAATTATATATGCGGGTGAACGTCTTCAAGCATATCTCACAGGTAAATTTTCGAGCTTCATGTTGACTTTGTATATGCGCCATCATGCTACGCTTTGCGGTAAAGACTTTCTCACAGACGGTGCAAGGAAACATTTTTTCCGTTATCGGAAAAATAATTTAAAGACGAAAAACGTATATAAATTTAAACACTTTAAAAAAATAAAAATTGAGAAAGAAGAGAACAAATAACGAGTACTGTTGTCGAAAAATAGTACAAGACTGACTTGCAAGGGCTCCGTCATCGAGTGAATTGTATAAAAGAGAAATCGTGAACATGGTTGACGGGGGTAGTGGGAAGCGGGTTGGTTAAAAATATTTCGTCACATACCCGATTGAAATAGGTGTGGGGTGGGTAGAAGATCTGGAATGCGCAAAAGAGAAATCGGAAATGTAGATGACGAGGGTAGAGGGATGCAGGCAGGTTATAAATATGTAACGACCTGCTATGGCTTGACAATAACAGATGAGGGGGTAGGTAGAAGATCGGGGATGAATAAAAGAGAAATCGTTTACATGTATGACGCATGTAATAGTAGAGGAATATGATTTACCAACAACAAAATAATACGAATGCGCATTGTGTATAAAAATATTTATAAGGGTCGAGGTAGCCGAGTCGGGGCAGATATGTACCAGATTAGATTAACATCATTTGTGGAAAGTCACGGTTCGATTAACTCACCCGAAATAAAATTTTATACAGTTTTTCTTATATTTAAAAAAAAAGTGGTTATGCAAATTTATGCAAATTTTAAAAGTGTTATGCAAATTTATGCAAATTTTAAAGGGTTATGCAAATTTATGCAAATTTTAAAGGGTTATGCAAATTTATGCAAATTTTAAAGGGTTATGCAAATTTATGCAAATTTTAAAAGTGTTATGCAAATTTATGCAAATTTTAAAAGTGTTATGCAAATTTATGCAAATTTTAAAGGGTTATGCAAATTTATGCAAATTTTAAAGGGTTATGCAAATTTTAAAGGGTTAAGTCAGGTCTAAACGCGGGTTTTAGTAGTACCAATTACGACTGGGTTAAAGGTATAGCATCAGGGCAGCAGTAAGACGGCGGCCGTGTTAAATGCATAGCACCAGGTAGCAGCAAGACGGCGGCCATGTTAAATGTATAGCACCAGGTAGCAGCAAGACGGCGGCCATGTTAAATGTATAGCACCAGGTAGCAGCAAGACGGCGGCCGTGTTAAATGTATAGCACCATGGCAGCAGTTGGCCTAGAATGCCCCTTTTTATCCTACTCACCACACACGTTTGCACATATTGCCAAGTCAATGTTCATTGTATGAACCATTGTAACCGTCCGCCTGGATATCGTCCAGACAACGCTCCGGGGACGAAATCATCTTATTAATAAATTATCTTATTTTTGTGTTCCACGAACATTTTCCACTTTATTAATTCATTGATTTTTCTCTCTATATATATACATATCGTTCGACTCAACTGTGATATAGAAAATCTAAATATTGTATGTCCCATAGTACTCTTGTTGTATGGAAAGTGCAGGCAAAAGAAACACTCGCCCGCCTGACTTCCTCCGATACGCACTAACGCAATCTGGGAAACATACGAACAAGATGGCGCCCGTTACGACATCAGTCACAACGGTCACCACGAATACGACTACAATTTCTACCTCGTCCATACTATTACCGACAATCACAACAAGCACTACACCTATAACTCCAACAACTTCATCAAGTCGAAAAACTTCACATAGTACAGAAGATCCATTCGCAAATCTTCAAAAAATGATCAAGAATATGCAGGCGAAAAGTGAGGCGCTACATGCGGAAAGCATAGCTCATAATAAAGATTTAATAGAGACATTAGATGCAAAAAGTAATACACGCCATGCAGAAACTCAAGGGCGATTTAATGAATGTATTCAACGTTGGAAAGTTTTGGATATGCGCATTAACCAAGTTGAAGATACCATGGTCCGTCATAATTCGCATATCTCCGATCAAGCAACGACCAATACCCAATAACCAGCCGTCTCAACCACCTTGAAGACGAAGTGATATCTATCCGTCATACCTTGTCTAAACTCTCCACTTTAGGTTCTGTGCCTAGTCAAGTATATATCCCACCAGTACCATTATCTACATCATTTTTCTCCTCCACAACACAATCGAATGCGAATATAGGCGTTGGTCCAACGTTTGCCACAGTGACTGGATTGCCATCAACCTCCGTAGATCCAACTCAAAATAATTGTACAACATTTGATCAATCTCGTTCATCGTTTTACGGATCTCCAGAAAGGCTTCAAGATGCAGTTTCGGAATTTTCCGGGCAAATTCAAATATTACACCCAGAACGTTTCCTACATCAATTAAATGCATACTTTGAGAGTATTCCCATGTCATCAGCTCAACAACTTATCGCTGCTCAACGGCGACTCACTGGAGATGCTCGTACGTGGTATGAATCGTTGATCCCAACACCAGACACATATATTGAATTTTGTATGTTATTTCGTCAACGTTTCTGGTCCGATGCTGCTCAACGCAAAGCACGAAATAACGTGTTACGTCCATATCTGCATGATGGATATACAGGTCTCGCCACCAATGCGATGAAATGGATCGCAAGTGCAAAATACCTGTCTCCACCTTTTCATCAGTCTGATTTAGTATCTATTATTATCAAACATTTTCCGACACCCATAAGTATTGCGCTCCGTGGTCGCGGGCCTCGTACAACCAATGAATTACTGTCGGTGTTGACCGAGTTTGAGGAATCAGTCTCACCCGGCGACAACCCACGTAATGATAATCGAGGATACGAAAATCGACGTTATAATAATAATCAATCTCGACCCTCAACTGCCCAACCATCTCAATCTAACAACAGGAATAACGAGCCATATCAGCGTCGAAATAACTCAGAAAACCAGGGTAGTCCGTCCCATCCAGCACCTACCCAAAACTCGCGTGTCCAACCTTTAAATCAAATTGACACGTCGGGAAACGGACCAGCGCCTCGCCCATGAGTACAACATGCGGCGAGAGCTTCCCACCTCTAAATTGTACATTATCATTAACTTCACTTCAAAAGTCACCAACCCTTATTGTTCAACGTCCAGAAGTACCCATTACCGTTTTCGGGATTACCAATCCAGCTTTGCTTGATACCGGAGCTTCAGTGTCGGCAATTTCCGAAAATTTTTATTTATCCCTAGAATCACAAAACGAATTTGTAGAATCGGTTTCCGTACTCCCTGTGACTGGCGTCACGATATCGACGGTCATTCAAGGACGTTCTCGTAAAATCACCACGCAGATTTTATTGCCTTTCACGGTGTTTGGACGAAAGGTTGATGGAATATTTCTTGTTGTTCCACGTCTCACTACCTCGATAATTCTTGGGAATGATTGGCTTGCCCAGTACGGAGTAAATTTGAACTATCTTACACGACACATAGAATTTCCGAAATGGGAATTATCATATCCATTTCAACCTGACTGTGGAGAAGTTCCTGCATCAGAAATAACTCGATTGTCAGTTCATGACCGTGGTGACATATCCATCTCAACGTTTGTGGAACAATGTATGTCTAGTGTGACGAAGACAAATAATATTTTATCAATGGCAACTGACTCGCTAGTAACTCGAAAGAATCCCGTTGATCAAATTGATTACAACGAACGACCTATCCAGAAATTCAAAGAATACGTACATCAGAATCTTAGTGAAGTCACTGGTGAACAGAGTGCAAAATTGATAAACCTGTTGGAAGAATTTCATGACATATTCAGTACCCGGCCTGGTTTAAACTCTCTATATACGTGTCGTTTCGCAGTCTCCGAGGATGTCCCATTTAAAGTTCACCCATATCCCGTCCCATTTGCGAGACGATTTGCTGTAGATGAGGAATTGCGACGTATGCTTGGTTGGGGGGTAATCGAGCGTAGCACATCACCATACTGTAATCCTATAATTTGTGTTGGTAAACCCGATGGGTCTGTGCGTCTGTGTCTTGATGCTCGACGCATAAATCGTGTGATAGAACCTATGCGTGATTCATCCCCGCCATTGGACGAACTCCTGTCTCGATTCGGGGAGAAAAAAATATATTCAAGTCTGGATTTTACAGCTGGATATTGGCAGGTGCCCCTTCACGTGGATGTACGAAAATATGCAGCATTCGTATACGATGGGCGTACATACCAATTTTGCGTTGTTCCTTTCGGACTTAATATTTCGAACACAGCTTTTGGCCTTGCTCTGGAAGCCGTATTAAACGCGCCTATAGATGGAAAAAATGATACACTCACAGATCTCCATATTTATGTCGATGACTTATTAGTTTCGTCAACATCGTTTGAAGAACATTTATCCCGTCTCCACATTATTTTTTGTAAAATACGACTATCAGGAATGACTCTCAAATTAGAAAAATGTGAGTCCTTCCCTCAAACAATTGAATTTCTTGGTCATATTGTAACTCCGTACGGCACAACTATGGATCCTCATAAATTGCGTGCAATTCATGAATTCCCTGCACCTCGAAATAAGAGAGAACTACAATCGTTTGTTGGTTTTTGTAATTTCTACCGCAAATTTGCAGACCACCATGCATCGAAGATCGGCCCACTCATTGAACTTATAAAAACTGGGGTAACTTGGCGTTTCGGACCCGCTGAGCTCGAATTATTCGAATCAGTTAAACGGTCATTCACCGAACAATATCTGTCACATCCAGACTTTCACCGAGATTTTTATCTACAAACTGATGCCAGTAAGCTAGGTCTAGGTGCGGAACTATTTCAACTGTCCCCGGAAGGTGAGCGCCAAACCGTATCTTTTGCAAGTCGTACTCTAAATGCTGCCGAGCGGAATTACTCAATTACCGAACTAGAGTTGCTATCGATTGTATTCGCCTGTGAGAAGTTTCGAGTGCTAATTCTAGGATATCCAGTTCATGTCCTCACAGACCACCAGGCTCTCACGTTTTTGTTCAGATGTCGACTCCGTAACGCCCGACTTACTCGTTGGACATTAATACTCCAAGAATTCAACCTTATCATAGAATATATTCCCGGTATAACAAATATTGTAGACGCACTCTCTCGCAACCCCGTTGGTCGCGATGATGGTGATGATGATTTAACGTTATCACCATGTATATTTCTAACGAAAGTCAATAAAAACGTTTTCGGATATCAAAAATACTTCGAGTCGTTTGAATCAATAATACATGCACAACGTGAAGATACTAAGTTGTTACAGATCATTCAAATGCTCTCCACTTCTTCGAATACTATGACTTCCTTTTTAGAACATTACTGTATTTTCAAAGACATTCTATTTTATCAAAGACATCCGTCAGATGATCAGTGGTTAGTGTGTATACCTGCTCATCGTGTTGCAGAATTAATCAGCAAAGTCCACCGACATTTCGGTCATGTTGGTTCCAAAAAATGTATACTTGCCATAGGTGAATTTTGTTACTTTAAAAGTCAACAAACTAAGATACGCGCTATCATCAAAACATGTGATCTGTGTCAACGCACAAAAATCTCAAACGTTCGTGTAGTTGGTGAGATGGGTACAGTCCTCGCCGATATGCCACTTGGACGAATTCTTGTTGATTTGTATGGTCCATTACCTGCGGGATGGAACAACGTCCGCTACATTTTTGTTGTGTTGGACAATTTTACTCGTTTCGTCCGACTTTACCCAATAAAAAAAGCCACCGCGGCTATTGTTACAAGACGTATGGTCGATGATTATATTTCCATGTATGGTACTCCAAAATGTATTGTTTCGGACCACGGCGTATAGTTTACCAGTCGGATATGGCAGAAACGTTTGGCCGCAATTGGTGTCCCCCCAACGATGACAAGTGTGTATCACCCCCAATCCAATCCAGCCGAAAGAGTCATGCGGGAGCTTGGGAGAATGTTCCGTACATATTGTCATAACCATCACACGGAATGGCCACGATATGTTACTTATGTGGAATGGGTATTAAATAACACGGTACACGAAGCCACGGGATATACACCCCAAGAGTTGTTCTTAAACGAAGAACGATATAACCCATTTGATCCATCCATTTCATTTCCAGTTCGCAATCCATTGGCACTAAGAACGAAGTGGATCATGGCACGTGAGGTACAACTTTCGAAGTCTGAAAGGCGAAAGGCGCGACATGATCGTCAAGGCCCTCCAATCTCGTATCCTATCGGAACATTAGTGCTAGTGCGGATCCATCGATTAAGTTCAACTGTAGACCAGTGCATCCAAAAATTTTATTTATTATATGAAGGACCATACGAAGTGTTTGAAATTAAAGCTAAAAACGCATATGTCGTCATCGACCCCAACACGCGACGGATACGTGGGACATATAATGTGGTTTTTTTTGCGTCGATATGTGTTACCCATCGATGGATAATATGATAAGTCGACGGAAATAGTGTCTGGAATATCTTTTACAGCCCGGAGCGAAAATAATAATAATAATAATATATTATTAACCCGTTTATTGTTGTAATTTTAAAATTTATTTAAAATTTATTTTAATCTTTTAAAAAAAAAAAAAAAAAAAAATATTTATGTATACATTTGACTGTTACCTAGGCGACGGATGTCCTCATGAACTTCTCGTTTTTGATGCAGAAGTCTGCAAAGATAAAAGATATGCTCAAATTGAAAAAGAATTATTGGCTGTCTATTTTGCTTGTCACAAATTTCATCAATTAATATATGGTCATAAAATATTAATATTTACTGATCACAAACCATTAATTACAATTTTTAAAAAAGAGATTAATGATATAACAGCACGATTACAAAGATTTAAATTAGGGTTATTAAAATACAATATTGATTTACAGTTTGTGCTGGGGAAAAAAAATTTATTAGCGGATTCATTATCTAGGTTATATATTGGTGAGGAAGTGGATGAGAAGACTGAATGCACTCACATTGTACATGAAATATTAGTAGTAGCACCAGAAAAAACATTACTTATCTCACCAGAGAAACAAAAGATATTAAAGATTAAAACTAAAGAGGATAATAATATTATAATAATAATAGTCTAGTTAAATTAATGGAGTTGTATCAAAATGGGTGGAACGTTAACACAAAAGATTGAAAGCTGAATTCAGAAATAGGGAAGTATATAAAGGAAAAGAATCATATTACAGTTAGTGATGAATTAATCTTTCATGATAATCAAGTGATAGTTCCTAAAGGCCTTAGAAAAGAATTTATGACAAAACTACATTCAGATCATTTAGGTATAGATAGAACTGTGGCTAAAGCAAAACAAATATTATATTGGCCATTCATGCACAATGAAATTAAAAATTTTGTTTCATCATGCAAATCTTGTAATACGAAGTAACATTAAAGAACCATTGTTGTCTCATGAATTAGTGACACATCCATACCTAAAGTTAGGGGTAGATTTTGCTGAAATAGTTGGTCATACATATTTAATAGTGACAGATTACTATTCAAAGTGGTTTGAGCCGATAAAGGTAAACTCGAAAAATGCAGATACAGTAATAACAGAGCTTAAAAAACTGTTCTCTAGGTTTGGTATACCGAATGAAATCATATCAGATAATGTGCCATTTAATTCAATAGACTTTAAAACATTTTGTTTAGAGAATGATATTAGGTGTACATTTATAAGTCCAGGTCATAGTCAAAGTAATGGAATGGTTGAAAAATCAGTGGGAATTTTTAAAAAAATGTTTAAAAAAATTGGATATGATGAAAGTAGTTTATGGTATAGTTTACTGAAATATAGGAACAGCCCGTTTGAAGGCATCAACTTATCTCCAGCTCAATAATTGTTAAATAGAAGATTAAAAACTAAAATACCAGTAAAAATAGGACTACTCCAACCTGAAATTTATGATAAGGATAAGTTATTGAGTAACATGAGGAAAAATAAGAAAAAACAAGAAAATCATTATAATAAAACTGCTAGAGAAAGAAATCACAGTGAATTAAGTAATGCAAAATATTTGTATGTGCTTTATAAGGGAATATGGATGGAGTGTGAGAATTTAGGCAAAGCTGAAACACCAAGAAGCTATAAAGTAAAACTATCTGATGGAACCATATTAAAACGAAATTCTAAATGGCTGAGATTTGCAAAATCAAGAGAAGAGATAAAAGTTGATAATAGTAATAAACAAAGAAAGGAAAATGTCAGTGAACATGAGGATGTAAATATAAATAAAAGAGATAGAAGAATAACTAAAAAATCTGTGTGGTTAAAAAACTATGTATAATTAATAAATATCTTTAACTATGGAAAATGTTTTTAAGAATGTTAAATGCTGTATTAAGTATAAACTAAAATCAATTATGTTATAATATTTAGTAATGTATTATTTTTATAAAAAAAAAAAAATGTATAAATTAAAACCAATTATGTCATAATATTGAGTATTGTAAAAAAAAAAAAAGGCATGTTTCAGATGTGGGCACACTGTCTAGATATCAATATGGTGACACAACGTCTTTATGTGCGCTGTCGTGTGCTCTTCTCATAGTGTGTTATTAAAAGCTTATGTGATATATTTTTCAGTCCTGTATCTTTAAGTATTTGTGTTCGTTTGTATAATGTACCCTAAATTAATTAATACACAATAATTAATAGTACCTAACGTACGAAAACAACTTATTGTGTACTATTAGGATAATGGTAAAATTAAGGAATTTTGAATATTTTATGAATGTGTCAATACACTAAATATATTTTTATCAATTATCAATGTAATTTTTAACTAATTTTGTATTTAATATAAAATATTGTAAAGGTCTATTATTAACTTCATTGAATTTACATTTGTTTTTAAACTATTGTAGTAAATATAAAATTTGGGAATGATTTATATGTTTCATTCTATTTG
>JAFHKX010000014.1:230416-269416 GCA_019022885.1 Schlechtendalia chinensis | reverse complement strand
CAGAAAAGGAGAAGGCGGAGCGGGAGCGAGAAAGAGATTTTCAATAACAAAATAGTTAAGTTTTGTAATTGTGGGCCGAAGGCCAATTTAGGGTGGTTAGAGCCCCCCGTATGTTATTAATATTGTAAATATTGTTTGTTATTATTGTTTGTTTTTCGTGTGAAATAAATGTTATGGAGCCTGGTGGCAGTATTGTGAAAACGGTTCCCACCAGGCTCTATGTTTAAAGGGGAAAAAAAAAAAAAAAAAAAAAAAAAGTATCTAATGTTTACATAAAAAATTGAATATAAAATAAAACAACTGCCCTAGGATTTATATTTAATACAATATTATTGTTAATAAAAATGGATATATATATTATAAATGTAATCATAAACATATTTTATTCATTTTGACATTCACATATAGTAATAATATATCAATTAATGTTTCTATTTTCATAAGTGGATACAATAATTAAAAAATTTGTAATTAGCAAACTGAACGAAACATATAAAACTTGTCCAAGATTTTATATTTAATACAATAGTTTTAAAAAATGTATATTTAATGAAGTTATTATACGACCTTCACAATATTTTATAATTAACACAAAATTAGTTAAAAATTACATTCATAATTGATAAAAATATATATTTTGTATTAACACATTCATAAAATATTCAAAATTTCCTAATGTTACCATTAGCCTAATAGAACACAATAAGTAACAAATGTGTACATTTCAAATTGATGATTAAATAAAAGACCAATACAAAATTTTATATTTAATACAATATTAGATAATTTTACAATCATTATAATAAGAAATTTATATTAAGTATTATAACATTCATGAAATATATATAATTCATTAATGCTCCTGTTTACATACAAGAGAACTATAAGTATCTAATGTGTACATAAAAAATTGAATATAAAATAAAACAACTGTCCTAGGATTTATATTTAATACAATATAATTGTTAATAAAAATGGATATATATATATTATAAATGTAATCATAAACATATTTTATTCATTTTGACATTCACATATAGTAATAATATATCAATTAATGTTTCTACTTTTATAAGTGGATACAATAATAAAAAAATTTGTAATTAGCAAACTGAATGAAACACATAAAACTTGTCCAAGATTTTATATTTAATACAATAGTTTTAAAAAAAATGTATATTCAATGAATTCAATAAAAGACCGTTACAATATTTTATATTTAATACAAAATTAGTTAAAAATTACATTCATAATTAATAAAAAAAAATATATTGTATTAACACATTCATAAAATATTCAAAATTCCTTAATGTTAATATTGTCTAATAGAACACAATAAGTAACAAATATGTACATATTAAATTGAAGATAAAATAAAAGACCTGTACAAGATTTTATATTTAATAGAAAATTAGATTATTTTACAAACATTTTAATTAAAAATATATATCATGTATAATAACATTCATGAAATTTATAAAATGATTAATGCTACTGTAACATACAAGAATACTATAAGTAACTAATGCGACGTCTCGATCCAAATGGATGAGCGTCGTGTGACGGATCCGTATTTTAAGAGGAGGGTCGCCAACGCATGGCCGAGGCTAAAAAGCCGGAGCTCAAGGAATTTTTTTTCTTTATGATATTTAGAGGGACAGCAATTAAATAAAATAGATATAAAGGTTTCCATTCTTCCGTTGCACCGGACACACACATATTCATACACACAAAACAAACCAATGCCTATACATATTACCTTGTGTCCGCGCGGTGGCGCGGACACATCCATTCGTGGAACATCGCCACAGGCGATCTCCGCCCCGGTGGACGAAACGGACGATGACTACTCCATTTGTTCACTCGTTTCTTAACCGGATAAAACAACAGTAAATTTTAGGGGGAAAAGGAGAAATAAAAAACACAAAATTTGAACAGTGAGAGATGTATATTATTCGGCAGACGAAATACAACCAACTTACCGAAAACGACTATTTATACATAGTCCGTTGAACTTTTACTATCGCGTTTTCGGTACCGTTGGGTATCGCGATATTTATCATTCAATGGAAATAGACGACGGAGGTCCTCATTAATATCGAACGTTACAGAAACCCCCCTGCAGAAGTCGATCACTTCCTAAGAGGAGACTTCTGCATCAAAAACGAGAAGTTCATGAGGACATCCGTCGCCTAGGTAGCAGTCAAATGTATACATAAATATTTTTTTTTTTTTTTAAGATTAAAATAAATTTTAAAGTTACAACAATAAACGGGTTCATAATATATACGTAGGGATTTTCGCTCCAGGCTGTAAAAGATACTCCAGACACTATTTCCGTCAACCCATCATATTATCCATCGATGGGTAACACATATCGACGCAAAAAAACCACATTATATGTCCCACGTATCCGTCGCGTGTTGGGGTCGATGACGACATATGCGTTTTTAGCTTTAATTTCAAACACTTCGTATGGTCCTTCATATAATAAATAAAATTTTTGGATGCACTGGTCTACAGTTGAACTTAATCGATGGATCCGCACTAGCACTTATGTTCCGATAGGATACGAGATTGGAGGGCCTTGACGATCATGTCGCGCCTTTCGCCTTTCAGACTTCGAAAGTTGTACCTCACGTGCCATGATCCACTTCGTTCTTAGTGCCAATGGATTGCGAACTGGAAATGAAATGGATGGATCAAATGGGTTATATCGTTCTTCGTTTAAGAACAACTCTTGGGGTGTATATCCCGTGGCTTCATGTACCGTGTTATTTAATACCCATTCCACATAAGTAACATATCGTGGCCATTCCGTGTGATGGTTATGACAATATGTACGGAACATTCTCCCAAGCTCCCGCATGACTCTTTCGGCTGGATTGGATTGGGGGTGATACACACTTGTCATCGTTGGGGGGACACCAATTGCGGCCAAACGTTTCTGCCATATCCGACTGGTAAACTGTACGCCGTGGTCCGAAACAATACATTTTGGAGTACCATACATGGAAATATAATCATCGACCATACGTCTTGTAACAATAGCCGCGGTGTCTTTTTTTATTGGGTAAAGTCGGACGAAACGAGTAAAATTGTCCAACACAACAAAAATGTAGCGGACGTTGTTCCATCCCGCAGGTAATGGACCATACAAATCAACAAGAATTCGTCCAAGTGGCATATCGGCGAGGACTGTACCCATCTGACCAACTACACGAACGTTTGAGATTTTTGTGCGTTGACACAGATCACATGTTTTGATGATAGCGCGTATCTTAGTTTGTTGACTTTTAAAGTAACAAAATTCACCTATGGCAAGTATACATTTTTTAGAACCAACATGACCGAAATGTCGGTGGACTTTGCTGATTAATTCTGCAACACGATGAGCAGGTATACACACTAACCACTGATCATCTGACGGATGTCTCCGATAAAATAGAATGTCTTTGAAAATACAGTAATGTTCTAAAAAGGAAGTCATAGTATTCGAAGAAGTGGAGAGCATTTGAATGATCTGTAACAACTTAGTATCTTCACGTTGTGCATGTATTATTGATTCAAACGACTCGAAGTATTTTTGATATCCGAAAACGTTTTTATTGACTTTCGTCAAAAATATACATGGTGATAACGTTAAATCATCATCACCATCATCGCGACCAACGGGGTTGCGAGAGAGTGCGTCTACAATATTTGTTATACCGGGAATATATTCTATGATAAGGTTGAATTCTTGGAGTATTAATGTCCAACGAGTAAGTCGGGCGTTACGGAGTCGACATCTGAACAAAAACGTGAGAGCCTGGTGGTCTGTGAGGACATGAACTGGATATCTTAGAATTAGCACTCGAAACTTCTCACAGGCGAATACAATCGATAGCAACTCTAGTTTGGTAATTGAGTAATTCCACTCGGCAGCATTTAGAGTACGACTTGCAAAAGATACGGTTTGGCGCTCACCTTCCGGGGACAGTTGAAATAGTTCCGCACCTAGACCTAGCTTACTGGCATCAGTTTGTAGATAAAAATCTCGGTGAAAGTCTGGATGTGAAAGATATTGTTCGGTGAATGACCGTTTAACTGATTCGAATAATTCGAGTTCAGCGGGTCCGAAACGCCAAGTTACCCCAGTTTTTATAAGTTCAATGAGTGGGCCGATCTTCGATGCATGGTGGTCTGCAAATTTGCGGTAGAAATTACAGAAACCAACAAACGATTGTAGTTCTCTCTTATTTCGAGGTGCAGGGAATTCATGAATTGCACGCAATTTATGAGGATCCATAGTTGTGCCGTACGGAGTTACAATATGACCAAGAAATTTAATTGTTTGACGGAAGGACTCACATTTTTCTAATTTGAGAGTCATTCCTGATAGTCGTATTTTACAAAAAATAATGTGGAGACGGGATAAATGTTCTTCAAACGATGTTGACGAAACTAATAAGTCATCGACATAAATATGGAGATCTGTGAGTGTATCATTTTTTCCATCTATAGGCGCGTTTAATACGGCTTCCAGAGCAAGGCCAAAAGCTGTGTTCGAAATGTTAAGTCCGAAAGGAACAACGCAAAATTGGTATGTACGCCCATCGTATACGAAAGCTGTATATTTTCGTACATCCACGTGAAGGGGCACCTGCCAATATCCAGCTGTAAAATCCAGACTTGAAAATATTTTTTTCTTCCCGAATCGAGACAGGAGTTCGTCCAATGGCGGGGATGAATCACGCATAGGTTCTATCACACGATTTATGCGTCGAGCATCAAGACACAGACGAACAGACCCATCGGGTTTACCAACACAAATTATAGGATTACAGTATGGTGATGTGCTACGCTCGATTACCCCCCAACCAAGCATACGTCGCAATTCCTCTTCTACAGCAAATCGTCTCGCAAATGGGACGGGATATGGGCGAACATTAAATGGGACATCCTCGGAGACTGCGAAACGACACGTATATAGAGAGTTTAAACCAGGCCGGGTACTGAATATGTCATGAAATTCTTCCAACAGGTTTATCAATTTTGCACTCTGTTCACCAGTGACTTCACTAAGATTCTGATGTACGTATTCTTTGAATTTCTGGATAGGTCGTTCGTTGTAATCAATTTGATCAACGGGATTCTTTCGAGTTACTAGCGAGTCAGTTGCCATTGATAAAATATTATTTGTCTTCGTCACACTAGACATATATTGTTCCACAAACGTTGAGATGGATATGTCACCACGGTCATGAACTGACAATCGAGTTATTTCTGATGCAGGAACTCCTCCACAGTCAGGTTGAAATGGATATGATAATTCCCATTTCGGAAATTCTATGTGTCGTGTAAGATAGTTCAAATTTACTCCGTACTGGGCAAGCCAATCATTCCCAAGAATTATCGAGGTAGCGAGACGTGGAACAACGAGGAATATTCCATCAACCTTTCGTCCAAACACCGTGAAAGGCAATAAAATCTGCGTGGTGATTTTACGAGAACGTCCTTAAATGGCCGTCGATATCGTGACGCCAGTCACAGGGAGTACGGAAACCGATTCTACAAATTCGTTTTGTGATTCTAGGGATAAATAAAAATTTTCGGAAATTGCCGATACTGAAGCTCCGGTATCAAGCAAAGCTGGATTGGTAATCCCGAAAACGGTAATGGGTACTTCTGGACGTTGAACAATAAGGGTTGGTGACTTTTGAAGTGAAGTTAATGATAATGTACAATTTAGAGGTGGGAAGCTCTCGCCGCATGTTGTACTCATGGGCGAGGCGCTGGTCCATTTCCCGACGTGTCAATTTGATTTAAAGGTTGGACACGCGAGTTTTGGGTAGGTGCTGGATGGGACGGACTACCCTGGTTTTCTGAGTTATTTCGACGCTGATATGGCTCGTTATTCCTGTTGTTAGATTGAGATGGTTGGGCAGTTGAGGGTCGAAATTGATTATTATTATAACGTCGATTTTCGTATCCTCGATTATCATTACGTGGGTTGTCGCCGGGTGAGACTGATTCCTCAAACTCGGTCAACACCGACAGTAATTCGTTGGTTGTACGAGGCCCACGACCACGGAGCGCAATACTTATGGGTGTCGGAAAATGTTGGATAATAATAGATACTAAATCAGACTGATGAAAAGGTGGAGACAGGTATTTTGCACTTGCGATCCATTTCATCGCATGGGTGGCGAGACCTGTATATCCATCATACAGATATGGACGTAACACGTTATTTCGTGCTTTGCGTTGAGCAGCATCGGACCAGAAACGTTGACGAAATAACATACAAAATTCAATGTATGTGTCTGGTGTTGGGATCAACGATTCATACCACGTACGAGCATCTCCAGTGAGTCGCCGTTGAGCAGCGATAAGTTGTTGAGCTGATGACATGGGAATACTCTCAAAGTATGCATTTAATTGATGTAGGAAACGTTCTGGGTGTAATATTTGAATTTGCCCGGAAAATTCCGAAACTGCATCTTGAAGCCTTTCTGGAGATCCGTAAAACGATGAACGAGATTGATCAAATGTTGTACAATTATTTTGAGTTGGATCTACGGAGGTTGATGGCAATCCAGTCACTGTGGCAAACGTTGGACCAACGCCTATATTCGCATTCGATTGTGTTGTGGAGGAGAAAAATGATGTAGATAATGGTACTGATGGGATATATACTTGACTAGGCACAGAACCTAAAGTGGAGAGTTTAGACAAGGTATGACGGATAGATATCACTTCGTCTTCAAGGTGGTTGAGACGGCTGGTTACTTGGGTATTGGTCGTTGCTTGATCGGAGATATGCGAATTATGACGGACCATGGTATCTTCAACTTGGTTAATGCGCATATCCAAAACTTTCCAACGTTGAATACATTCATTAAATCGCCCTTGAGTTTCTGCATGGCGTGTATTACTTTTTGCATCTAATGTCTCTATTAAATCTTTATTATGAGCTATGCTTTCCGCGTGTAGCGCTTCACTTTTCGCCTGCATATTCTTGATTATTTTTTGAAGATGTGCGAATGGATCTTCTGTACTATGTGAAGTTTTTCGACTTGATGAAGTTGTTGGAGTTATAGGTGTAGTGCTTGTTATGATTGTCGGTAATAGTATGGACGAGGTAGAAATTTTAGTCGTATTCGTGGTGACCGTTGTGACTGATGTCGTAACGGGCGCCATCTTGTTCGTATGTTTCCCAGATTGCGTTAGTGCGTATCGGAGGAAGTCAGGCGGGCGAGTGTTTCTTTTGCCTGCACTTTCCATACAACAAGAGTACTATGGGACATACAATATTTAGATTTTCTATATTACAGTTGAGTCGAACGATATGTATATATATTGAGAGAAAAATCAATGAATTAATAAAGTGGAAAATGTTCGTGGAACACAAAAATAAGATAATTAATTAATAAGATGATTTCGTCCCCGGAGCGTTGTCTGGACGATATCCAGGCGGACGGTTACAATGGTTCATACAATGAACATTGACTTGGCAATATGTGCAAACGTGTGTGGTGATACAACAAAATAATGGAGGGATTAGAACAAAACGAAAATATAACTAAAATTGGTGGCATAAACTAAGAAAACAAATTAACTAACTTAAAATTAAACTACTCGTACTAATAAAATAATGACTAAAAAAATATTTTTTTTTTTTTTCAAATATCATGCAAAGAAAAAAACTAGATTGTTGTGGAAACCAATGTTCTTCTTTAAACCAACGACCCCGTCGCACCTTATCGCAAATGGGATACAATTTCGGTTACCTTAAGATTACAACGTTTAAATGAGCACGGACCTAACAGGGAAAATTTTTATGATTCTTATTATTACACAGTACGGACCACTCAATACACAATATTCTTAACACATGTTAGAACATAAAATATCACGTATGTATATATTCATCCAACATACACGAGAAAATCCGGAATATAGTGACTTCATGGAGGAAGATATGATCGCCCGGAAATAAACATCGTGACGACCATTCTTCAGTCCTAACAGCACGAATTACAAAAAAAATTAATGATATAGATAAATACATTGTAAGACTAATCTCAGAAGAAAAATAAAATAAAATATACTCGAATAGATAGTCGTTCGGAAAAAAAAAACATCGTAATGCTTCGGTACGAGTATATTACAAATTTATTTGACGAGTGGTGCGTAAGCGAATAATAGGTACAAGTATATATTATTAATAACGATACGGTTTAAAAAAAATAATGTGTCGTCGACACAAGAGGGAGAGAGTACAAATATAGGCACTCACTTAAACGTGTACATGGTAAATAATATTATATGTTAATTAGGTTACGGACTTGAAATTGTCCGCCGATGTACGAAATGTAGATTATCCGCGGGATCGTGACGTCACCTGTCGCAATTGACAGCAACGAAACAGTATCGCCGATAAAGACAACAAACACCTACAGCGCCAATACCACTTCTTCGTGCGACGACGACGAGTCCGATGTGCATATAGTCGATGATTTTGACAACGGCTTATCACATCGGCATAACCATACGTACATACATATCTGAAAAGGACACTTAGGCAATACGAGTTCTTGTAGATAAAGATATATGCATTCGATTGTCGATACAGTACAGTCGGGAATTTCCGGAATATATATGAACATACACGCATCCATACATATATATATTTATATATATATATCCATAAAGATATTTCTTCCGACAACACTCAATTGAAACATGATATAAGTAGGGTAAAAAGGGGAATTCTGGGCCATAGGGAAACCCATAGCTCCCGCAAAACTGTAGCGGGAGCTATACCTTTAACACGGCCGCCCAAACCATCGTTGCGGGAGCTATACCTATAACACCACCGCCCACTGTCGCCGTTGCAGGCGCTACACCTTATACAACCCTGGTACCTCAATACTCTTTCATCGCTGTATTTAACCCTTACATACCTCTATAACCCCCCCCCCCACCCATATAATATCTAATGATTATACGCGGTTGATTACGATTGATAACAATCAAACCTTATTCATTCTTAGACTCCCACTGTCTTTTATCTTATGTGCACTGTGTGTATGTGTATTACCTGCATATAATCTTTTTCTATAAATCATATCATTACTATAAAAAATATTAGGATGTTACATTTTTGTACAATCACTTGACAGGTATTTAATAATTTTAGAATTAAATTTTAATACGAATATCTCGATGTGAGTGTGTTAATCAGTAATTATTGACCAGTATATATTATACGAAATATATTAAACTAAAAGTATCGATTTGTGGGAAAATAATTATTTTAATAGTTCACCGTAATTCTACGAAATATATTTAATGTTAGACTAAAAAGTGACGATTCGTGGGAAAATAATTTTTGGCCGCTGCTATTATATACATGTTAATATAGGTTGCTACATTTTTGTACAATCACTTGATAGGTATTTAATGATTATTTTAAAAATGTACATTAGCATAATATTGTATCGTATGTGTAATTAATATGAAAAATGCTTAATGAGTGTACACGAAAAAATCGATTATTAAAAAATAACTTACTAATTCCTACTATACTCCTATATAAGACGGTTTTGCTATTATTTTAATTCAGTACGTTTCTAAATTTCAACTGTATCAAGACCTACCCAGGCAGACTTGAGCAGTTAAATTATTTAGAAACGAAATTTAAACCGACTTGTCATTTTTCTGTGAGTTTAGTGTTATACCGTGTTTACATTCGTGGAAAAATAATTTTTATAATAATTCATCGCTATCACAACTATTTGGTTGACAATTAGTTTCACGTTATTCTCCAAGTGATAAACACGTTTACAAAGTGTTCAACTTATGATGGCCGGTTCAAATAAAGAATTATACAAGTACATCGCACCATCACCGCCTAGCCAGCTCATCGACTCGTCAGTTTTCGTGATTGACTTTACAGAACGTAAATTTTTACACGTTGGAATCGATCCGGTAAACCAATTTAACGTTATGTCACATATTATTACGCCATCAAGATATATCAGCATAGATACCGATTTTCTAAGACGTATATTCGCATTGATGGGAAATATTCTATCATATATATTGGACTCGCCTCAAACAACGAAGACCGTATTTGTAGATACTGACAAAGTAATACCATTGATTATATAATAGACAGATAAGCCATACACATGTTTATTTGGCCACACAAATAGTAGTTACTCAGAAATCCGATAGAATGCAGTACTTATATTATTCGTTATGATATATTACTGCGTTGTTTTGTTTGGACTATTGGACAGTACATTCGAATCGTATTGATTCTGGTGTGTTATGTTTAGTTCTGAATTTCAGACAAAATTAAATAGCCGTTACAACACTTTATGAATGCATTAACATGTAAAATATTTTCAAGTTGATTATTATCGGTAACTTTTTGCTTTTGGTGATATCATTTTTCAAAATAATATTATGTATTTGCATAATATGTTACATACATCGATTTACGCGTAGATACGTATTATTGTTATTGTTTTCAAGATTTTTATTGTAAAACAAAACATTTTTAAACACGTATAATTGTGTATAAACTAAGGAATAAACATAAATAGGTAACAAATAATAATAACAATAATAATATTAATTTCATGTAGTGTTTTATAAAATAAAATAAAATAATACAAGTAAAAAATAATTATTATAATAATAATACGAAAATTACATAGGTAATAAATATAAAAAGTTACAAATACAATACAATTTTTAAATTTTTTTATTATTGAGCGTCGTTTGCTACATTTTAGCTTAGTACTTAAAATGATATATACATATCTTATAATAAACAAAAACGATTATAACAATTATAGGATGAAGCCAGATGTTTAAAAAATTTTTACAATTTTAATGATAGAATGATTAAAGCTAAATTAATTAAAGTTAAACAATTAAATATGATTTAAAATTTTGAATTTTGATATTTTAGCTAGTTGTGACGTAGTAGAAATCGTTTTAATTTTTTTAAATATTTTGCATATTAATAATTTTTCAATGATAAATAATTTATGTTCTTTGCAATCGTCATCTTTTAACCATTGAATAACTAAAATATCCATTTTTATTTTTTGGGTTAATTTAGCACGAATTTTTTTTTTATGTTTAATTTTTTCAAAATGTTTTTCAAAAATATTTAAAACATGATTTATTATTTTATCAAAAGAAGTAGACGGTGCTTTAAGTCTGTTATTTTCATTTTCAAATAAAAAATAATTTTTATGGAATAAAAGAATTTGTTTTTTATCATTTAAATTTTTGTTAGTTATCAAATTATTTTGACAGAGGTGACAATTAAATTTTTGAATACATTTATAAGCTAGGTACCCGGAAAAATATGTTATAGAACAGTCTTCTAAGGTGACTTTTGATGTTTCATTTTCTTCAGAAAGTAACTCATTAGTTGACGAATTAGATGAAATATTTGACTCAGTGTCAGAAGTATCAGAATATGTTTTATTTATTTCACTCGTAATAGATGATGGACATACATTAATCAATATAGAATCATTTGTTTCTTCGGTTTCTTCACAATTAGTCCCTTTTGGCGCGCATAAAGAAAAAATACAACTACTTCTAATGGAAGTTCTTATCATACGTGATGTCGGATTTTTATTATACCCTCCTTTTTGTCTTAAAATACTAAAAAAATTTTCTAGGATATCCTGGTTTAAACGGTTTGTCATTAGAAATAAAATTTCATTTGATTTCTCCCCCTCAAAAAATTGCAAAACACCATTAATGGTTTGCGTAAATCCTTTAAAACACGGTGGTTGCGAAATTTTTCCGTTCTTAATTTTTTTTTAATTGGGAAAATATTGTAAAGCGTCTAATAAAAATGTTTTAATATTTCCGAAGTGGGTCAATGCAGAATTGTATGGATTGCAACTATAAAGTGACCTACTATTCAAACAGTCAAATAAATTATTTACAAATTCTATAAAATCTGCAGTATTAATTGCAGTTTTATTACAAAGTTGACCAGTTGCAACGCAAGTTCGGATGGCTGCTGCCATGGAATGACTAAATAATTGAGATGCTAACTTAACGCGCATTTTTTGAAATGAAGTAGGATAGATGTGTGCATCTGTGATTTTAATAAGAGCTTTACTTTTTTCATTTAATTTATCTAACTGATAAGTATCTTTAATATCTTTAAATGAAAAAATTTTATCTTTATTTTGAAAACTTGCCTCAATAAAATTGTTACGTATGCTTTTAAGTAAATGTGGAACGTCAAATATAGAAAATATTTTATGATCATTAATAAAAAAAAATGGATTATCTTCGGAAATATTTAATAATTTCAAAGCACTTTGGTTGGTTGTTCCTTGGTCACAAACTATAAGTTTAGGGCATAAGCCAACTTCAATTAATTTGTTTAAAACATCAATAATTAAGTTTTTTTAAATTATTTTATTAACGGTCGAGTGTGTAAGATAATAAGCAACAGGAAACTTCCATTGAGAATATATACCGCGAGCCATAAACACTAAAACGCAGTTGGCACTTTTATTTAACCTTCCGTAAGATCCTAAGTCTTGAAATCCTTCGATAAAATCATATTCTTTCGAATATTCTAGAAACTCTTTAATATACATTTCATCGAAACAAACGGTACACGCTTTTTCCTTATAACATTTTTGTTCGAATTTCTTTTTAACATGACTTAAAAATAAGTTACTAAAACCAGGTAGAAATTTTGAGCGTCCAATCCATCGTCGAATAGTTGAAGGAGCTGGTAAGTTAATTTTTTGTGAGCGTAAAAAATTATACGCAGTAGGTGATTTATAAAATAAAGTTAAAGCTAAATTTTTTTCTTCATTGGACCATGGACGACGTTTATTTTTTAACTGCATAGTTACCAGAGCTCTAGAATTACATGATGGGAATCTATGTGTGTATATTAAACTTTTTAAATTATTACGCGTCTTAAATTTAGAAATTGATTTTTTTAGTTTAAAAATATGACTATTTTTATGATGAATTATTTTTGACTTTTGTTTAATTTTGTGTTTTAATTTAATTTTTCTGGGCGAATCATTGTTAAAATCTATAGATATTTTTCTTTTTGAACTAGGACTAGGCATTTCTATTAGCCTTGATATTTTTTTTTTTTTGTGGTGTAGATATAATTGATGAAGGGCTGGGAAATATTTCTACTACGTCACTTTTTGATTTTATATATGTTTTGTTTGGAGTTAATACTGTTAATTTATCTTCTGTACTTTCAACTGAAGTGAAGAAACCTTTTTTAAAACAAACAAAAAAATTATTTTGGTATATAATTTATTTATGTGTCTATTTTTATTAAAATAATAAGCTATTTTTACATTTTGTGCCAGAGAATAATTTTTACTAAAAATAGTAAGTAATAATAAGTAGATTTGTTTAATAAATAATATTATTTGTTTAAATATCTTATTATTTCTTACTCGCTGATGTAGATGGTTGTTCTTCCGAATGATATTCATAAGGGACAGCCGTTGGTTTTAATTTTTTTTTATTTTGATTCATGAAATCATCGGGACTAAAATGTTCTTGACAAAGGTATTTGTTGTACAGCTTTTCTTTAGGAATTGATAGTAGACTAATATTTCCTAGTAAGTAAATAATTTGTATATAAATTTCTAAATTATTTGAATAATTTAATGTTTATATATACATAAAGGTAGCGAGCTGCGGGATTATGAAGTCACTTAAGAGGACGTCTCACCCGAATTTCTTATCTCTGTCTAGCTGACAGGAAATATAGCAATAATTGCACAACGCAAAACATTAAATATGACGTCTACGTCAAAGTTAGATTGAAACACTTATTACCAATTTTGAAAAGGACAATAGTTTCTAGATAATGACATATCCTTTTTGTAAAATACTGTTTAACAAAGAAGTTACCAGCTTTTAAAAAGAAAGAAAAATTTTAAACGCTGTAACTTCTTTGTTAAACAATGTTTTACAAAAAGAATATGACGTTCTCTAAAAAGTGTATGACATTCTCCTTTTCAAAATTGGTAATAGGTGTTTCAACTCTTATTCTGACGTAGACGCCACATTTATTGTTTCGGGTACTATAAATTTTGCTATATTTCCTATAAGATAGACGGATATAACAAATGCGGGTGAGACGTACTCTTAAATATTATATTATTTATTATTAGTAATATATAATATAATGTAGCAATAGCGCCTCCAAAAATATCTCGTGGGGGTGTCCAAAATAAAAAAATTTCCTAGCCGGAACCGATGAATCTATGAGCAGGGGCGGACTGGCCCGGGTGACTAGTCGGCAATTGCCGGTTGGCCTGTAACCCAACAAGTCCGCTCCTGCCTATGAGTATGAAATTTGGTCAGTAGTTTCGTTTTATGATGTAGAAATTCAATAAAAAATAAAATAAGTAAAATACTAATAACTGGAGCAAACGAAGTTGCACAGGATTGCTATGTTGTTTATAAAAGGTTTTAAAGATAAAATATTTAAAACGGATCAGTCTAACCCGGACAACGACCGATAATACAGCTAGTCATAATAATTTTAATTAATTAGTAAATACTTACCACAGTTTAACACCCAAATTTCACTTCTGACTTCATCCTTTGGAAATCTAAACATGCTTAGACCAGGAAATTTAATTGTTGTTTTAAAACAATTATAATATTGACACATGTTTCCAGGCATGTTGGAAAATTTAATTTATCGACTATTTTATTGAAAAATAGTAAATGCTACGGTCTCTTTCACACGGACACAGGATTTTTTCCGTACTATCGATTTAAAACAGCCGTCTCAACGATTGAAATGTACGATGTCGTGCGGTCTTATTAGTGGCCTACGTGACTAAGTGTCCGATTTCACACGAAATGATTTTTAATCGCTGCCATCTTTTTTGTCCGTATGACCAGTGACGGACTGGCCCGGGATTCCAAAGTACGATTGCACCCCAGGCCACGACCAAACAATGTTGGAATGCAAAGAATGTATATAAAAAAAATTAGAAATACAAAATATATTTTATATCGAGTAACGATGGTCGTGACGATATGTGATCGTTTGCTGTGTATTGTTGAGCAATATTATCTTTTCTATCCATCAAACATTATGGCAATAGCATAATGAATGTGCATAAAGAGCATTAGTTAAATATCTATGAGCAACAAAAATAACCATAAACGTATACGATTTTGGTTTTATCTGTCAATGCTTAATAAACAAATGGGTCGTTTGTTGTAGTTCTTAATGTATTTTATTCTGTTTCATTTCCTTTTGAATCATTTGGCTGACAATCGATAATTTAATACTTAAATTAACTTGTAAAACTTTACTCCTAACATAGTTTAATGATGTACATAAACAATTCTTCAAAATCAAGTTTAATTATTTTTTTAAATTTTAAATGAATAAGTGGACAAATCAAACATTTTTTGGGGGGCTATGGCATTACCACTCATTACATGTATAGCGTATAAGGACAAGGGATATTGCACCCCAGGCCTTGTACCCAGTAAACATGATTTCGTTGTTTTCGATACTTCTGTATACGACGATACAAAGATACATGGCAATGATGAGCTTTCGATACATGTTGAAGACCAAATGACAAAATAAAATAATCGTGTAATGTATAATACCGGACAAAACCGTCCCGTTAGAAAGAGGTTTCAATATTCAATTAAAATTTTTTTTTTAATTTTCATACGATTTGTGTATACACCGTTTTTTATGCGTTCAAAACTTCTTTTTTGTTTAGGAATTTACATTTTTTTTCAAAAATAAGTATTATTATTAGCATTTGTGCATTTTGATTCTCTTCAAAGTTGTAATTCTCAATATATAATATATCTTTTTTAAAGTAAAAATATTAAGATATACCTAACGATTTGAAAATTTATAAAGAATTATAACTTTGAAAAAAAATCAAAATGCTTGATAAATATCTTACAATAAATGATAATAAAACCGCAGTAATTAATTAATTGATAACAAAAATGATAAATAATAAAACCGAGGCTAATTCAAACGAACCAATCAGAGTAAAGCGGTTCTGAATGTCGCTAGCGGGGTAAATCATGCCCGACCATGGTAGGGTGAGCCGGATAGGTGTCACCCCACCGCTGACAGTCGTCGACTGCAGCGCTCTATAACGGCCGTCAGTCCGAAATGTGTGGCCGGTTTTTTCCACAGCATTGCTTATCTGTCTATTATATAATCAATGGTAATACTAACAAATATGATTTACCGTGGTGAGAACATGCTTGTTATTGAATCAAAAATACAAGACGGGTGCCGCGTATTACTTAACGGAAAAGATCTGATGGCAATTCAATATTTAGAATGGAGTATATACGAGGCAGTAGTACGTAAAACCAAGATAATTGTTCCATTGGTTTCTAAACAATTTAAACAAATGTCAACATACTTAAAATCTTGTATTAACTCGGGAAAAAAAAAACTAAAGAAGAAGTAACCAATTTTATCAAAAGCGTCAATGAAGAATTAATTACTAATAATATATCAAAGTATGAACACATCTATGTTAGTCAAATAAAATTATTTGCTGTAGAACAACTTGCAATCAATGTGTTGACAAATGACGAGCTAAAGGTAAACTAATTTACTCTATATAAATATTTCATTATACTAATTTATTTTTATTATTTCTAGCCATATGACGACTCGATGTATAAGAATGAATATGAGGAAATGAATACGTCTACTACTTTAGCGAAAGAATCCAAGGTAATAAAAAAAAAAAATTATTCTACTTTTAATGTATGAAACTAAATTCAGTTTTGTTTTTATTAGCTATACGATCAATATGATGGACCCCTAAGATTTATTTCGCCGCTATCATCTCCATACAATCTGCCAGAGACGCGAGCTGTTGACGAAAACGATGGGCCAACAATATTCAATTTGCACAAAATATCGTCGCCTTCACCACCACCATCTCCCATCAACTTTTATCAGCCATCTCAATGGAAAACCTCGCGCGAATTATTTTCAAATTTTAAATAATTATTAAATATTATTTATAAATAAAAACACACTATATTATTCATAAAAAAAAAATATTAATTTTTTATTATTTCTTAACATTAAGTTATACAATAATAATTTACAAAATTCTTACTTCCCCGTTGAAGGGATTGTAAGTTATAATTTGGTCATGTATAATTAAACAATATGCTGATGTTGCATCTGCAAACTTTTCGTTTGCCTCAAATTCAATCCTTAGGTCTACGGTGGATGTCTTGACGTTGTCGTTTTGTCTACTCATATCAACAACTATGATTGGAGCGTATTTTTTGAAATTGGTTCTGTTCATATATATACAGTTTATTTTGCTCATATTAACCAATGAGTCCGATTGATGTTTCATGTTAGCCTCATATTTTTTATCAGTTGTAAAGCCTAGCAATGGGCCAATACTATTATCAATAGAAAAATCCACAATATCACTACATTTCATTTCACATTTTAACGTGTTATTGTTTGCTTTCAACTCAAATGTAATCTCTTTGTCTGATAAAATTTGTTTAATTACCGTTTCCAATTCATTTAACTCATACGAACCTGTAGGTAATGTTTAAACACATCTTTTACTATATTCTGTATCGAATCCTTATGGACAATCCCTATTTTATTACATTTATCGTTTATATTAGGAATAGAATTATTTGTTTGTAAACTTAGAAGACTCATCTTTGCGTCTTTACTGACTTCTATAGGTGGAAAAAAATCACAGGACAAATTCGATGAATTCCCATTTAATGTTATCGTATACATGATAAAAATTTCAAACACAAGTGCCCACAGTTTGTCGTATTATATTTTTGTTGGTTTTCGTAATTATATTTTATATCGCATCCGTCAAAATATTTTTGTAATTCTAGTGGTGGAACCAAGTTTCCGAAACTGTCATAATACTCTATTTGATTTTCGATTTTTTTATACGCTACCCAATGAGTGCCCGTACTATCTTCAATATCCAAGTTAATCACTGCCGATTCGTTATGTTTAGGACGGATAGGTAACCTGTCTCTTGAAAATACTCCGATGAAATGAGGTATTTTCAGCATACGTGCATACTTTATAATCTCATAATCGTATAACGCTCTATTGGGTAACGTAGAAATTAGTTTTTTGAGATTTTTTTCGTTTTTCTGGTTTTCTTTTTTATTCCATCTCCTCTATACGGCGTTAGATACAAACCATTACCTTTTTCAATTTTATACGATTCCCCTTTATACGGTGATAGATATAAACCTTTACCCAAATGAATGGGTGTATTTCTATTAGATTTCATATCATTTGCGGTTTTAACTACGTTAGCGATACCACCCGTAAGTGCACCTAGCGCAGACAAGCCCGCGAATATCGGTATTAACAGTAATACTCCACCCTTTTTAGGTATTGGTATTACTCTGGGAGTTTTAGTTTTCTTATTTTTACATGATTTTTTAGCTGCCGCAACACACACTTTCGTTAATTTCATTATATTTTTTTCACCAATTTTATTTTTTATCGCGTTTTTAGCAGCATTGACCACACATTTAAAACCACATCCGGCACCCATCTTGCGTTTAGCCTTCATAGCCGTAGTCACCAACCAAGAGGCAGCTTTTTCCTTAAGATCCGAATTCTTCGACTTAAATACCTCCCAAGCTTGATTTTCTAAAATTTTGTCTGCGTTATGTCTATCGGCTAACGTATTACTATTTTCATAAGCTATATCGTGTTCTCGAGCTAATTCGTCCAAATTGTTTATTCCACGTTCACCGCGTGCCAACCTCTCACGTAATTTAGTACCCGGACCACAAAATCTAGAACAATATTATATGTTATATATCGACTTATCGTGAGTTAATGATTTACATACCTGTAGCCTGGTAAATGTAATTCCACTGGCAGATGGTTTATAAGAGAGTTCACAACACTCGAGCCTTTATTTGTGTTATTCTTTCGAAAGCAGGCCATCGTGTGATTCACTTTATAACAGTATCACACTATTTATATTAAAATGCGGTTCATCGAACAGGAGCAAAAACTCTCAGTTTATAACATCGATACACCGGAAACTGCGAAATCAAGACACGGACCGCTGTTTCCAAACACTGTACGGTCTTTAATATTGGGCAGTTCTGGTTGTGGAAAAAAAAATTTAATATATTTTCTGCTAGTTGATGAAAACGGTTTACGATTCGAAAACGTTTACATATATGCCAAAACGTTGGAACAACCGAAATATCAGTTACTGAAACAAATTATTGACGAAATTGACGACGTTAATATATTTACATTTTTTGAAAACGAAAATGTTATTCGTCCTGAAGAGGTTTTACCTAATTCTGTGTTTGTCATGGATGACGTAATCGGTGAACACCAAGGTGTCATTAGAGATTATTTTTCACGTGGAAGACACAATAAAGTTGATATATTTTATCTGGCTCAGAGTTATTCGAAAGTACCCAAGCAGTTAATACGTGATAATGCTAATTTAATTATATTATTTAAACAAGACGAGAGAAATTTAAAACACGTGTATAACGAACACTGTTCCGCTGATATGAATTTTTCAGAATTTAAACTTTTTTGCACAACATGCTGGAATCGGGATCGGTTTTCGTTTGTCGTAATTTGTAAAGACAGTGAACGTGATAACGGACGTTATCGATTCGGTTTTGACACGTATGTTATTATATAAGACGGTGATTTATGTATATAATTCGCATTTAACACGTAATCATGGACGAGGAAATTATATTAAACGAGATAGTTAAGGCGAAAGATTGTATTAAACGAAAATATAACCTTTTGAAAACCGGTGAAACTAATGTTCAACAATTAGTATCAAAAACGTTTAAACCAATAATCGATCCACTAAATAAAATATCAAATACGTCATTTCTAGTATCACCACCGCTCCCTCCATCACCACCACAACCACCACAAAATATAGATAAAAATAATATTGAAGAAACAGAACCTATTGAAAGTTTACTTGATGAAGAAAACACAAGCGATGATAAATATCGGCAAAGAATAATCAATTGGTTTCAATCTTATGATTTAGATAAAACTTACGGTCCAAAATTAAATTATTCTAACGGGATTATTACTCTAGGCAATGGAAAAATCAATTTTTTTCAAAACACATTAATTGTCAAAGACATAATATACCCATTAACACCCGGACTCGTTCGTTTGTTGTTTTATAAACATCCTACAGTATACACCGAAAATGACTTGGAAACATATAAACAGATACTTATTCAGACCTCTGCACATTTGACACAAGACGCTAAAAAGATTAAAAAGTGTGGTGATAAATATACAGGTGTCATTGTAAAGTTGTTTCCATTATCGGGGAGTGGGCTTTCTGTAAAACTGCAGAAACATAACTTAGTGTATTGGGACGATCCAAACGAACTAGTCGATAGATTACGACTTTTACTATCATCACAAGCGGCAGGTAATACAGGTGTATCCAATGAAATTTTATCGATTTTCGAAGAACTATTGGAAGCCTGTTTAATAAAACGAATACCCTATGTCTAAACGTGAAATTGCGTTTGAACTGCATAAACCGTCAAGAAAAAATTATGTTAGACGAAGGGTCAATGTGTATGGTAAAAACGATTTATGGCAAGCCGACTTGGTTTAAATGATACCGTATTCAAAACAAAATAAAGGATTCAAGTATATACTATGTGTAATCGATTGTTTTACAAAATTCGCGTGGGCTATACCGCTTAAATCTAAAACAGGTACCGAAGTCACCAATGCAATGTCTAAAATATTAATTAATCGCTCACCGAAGTTATTACAACTCGATAATGGTAAAGAATTTTACAACAAAGCATTTAACACGTTAATGGATAAATATAACATTAAGAAATATTCGACTTATAGTACTACAAAAGCGTGTATTGTCGAACGATTTAATCGTACGTTAAAGTCGTTAATGTTTAGAGAGTTTACGGGCAGAGGCTCGCATAATTGGATTTCTATATTAGGAATGTTAATAGACAAGTATAATAAATCTATGCATAGTACTGTCGGAGTGTCACCTATGCAAGCCAACGAAAACCCGTCATTAGTTGTATTGAAACAACGTAATATCGTAAATAGAAAAATTAAATTTAAAATAAATGACAAAGTCCGTATTAGTACACATAAAGGAATATTTACAAAAGGATATTTGCCAAACTGGTCTTCGGAAATATTTAAAATTGTGAAAATAAACAAAACAATGCCTACTACTTACCAATTAGAAGATTATACAGGGGGACCTATAGCTGGGTGTTTTTATTGTGAAGAATTATCTAAAACATATTATCCCAACGATTATCTGGTTGAAAAAATTATACGTAAAAAAGGCAATAAAATATTCGTCAAGTGGTTAGGTTTCGACAAATCGCATAACAGTTGGATAAAAGCCAATGATCTTAAATTATAATCGCAGTATTTTATATAAATTCATACATCATGGATGTATTCAACAATTCGATCAGTGAACGTGAAAGTAAAACAACTAATAAAATTCAGGAATCTTACAGAATACTTAAATCTCATGTAATGACAAATAAACAAACATTAGATCTATATAAAAATAATATTATTAATCTTCAGGATAAAATACGCATGTTAGAAACTGTATACATGGAAATCGATACATTAAAAAAATATATTATAACTTTTCAAACAAAGATAAATACTATTGAGAATAATATAGAACAAAATAACATATCTTTTATTGCTCTTGAAAATAATGTGAAAAGTATACGAGTTGCTTTAATTGATATTCAAAATTCTGCAAAGAATATTAAATAATAAACATACTAATGTTAAATACTAATAATAATGTAATAGTTAGTAGTATAGTGACTACACAAAGAGAAAGACGTGCGTAATAATGTCATCGGCTATATTAGATATTCAATGCGTTCTTGGAACAAATTCAAAATACCTTATTAAGGAACTGTCGGTTATCGATACCGATACTTGGTCCACACAACACTGGATTTTCAAACACTATAACAACACACAAGACGAAAAGAGTAAAAGGACTAATAAATGGCTTGAACAGCATTATCATGACCTGTCGATGGAATACGGCGATGTCGAGTACGAAGAAATCGATAGAATATTAAACTCATTGAACTTTGAGAACATATACGTTAAAGGAGAACAAAAACAGAAAATTATTAACAACTTTATTCCACACGTAACTGTTATCAACATTGAACAACTCGGATATCCACGACTGGATCAATTATGCATTGAAGATAGTTTACCTTGTTGTATTTTCCATATGAATTTGAACCCAAAACATTGTACATTTTATAAAGTTTTTGCATTAAGAAAATGGTTTATAAATAATATTTAAATTGTATGTTTTTTATTTTCTCAATAAAAATTAATTTCATAATTAACGAATATATGTTTTTATTTTACAATTCTTTATCAAAATCAGTTTACAAATATATATGTATATTATCAAGTGTATACTATCAAGTATAGATGTATAAAACATGACTAATATATAAATTTAAAACAAAAAAAAACAAAAAAAACATACAAATATATATAAATATATACAAAGCATATCAGAAAATTATTTTTATAAAATAGAGAAATGTTTAAAGAAAATATTTATCGTGTCTCGAGTTCATTATTAGCGTCGGCCATTATTTCACTGAAACATATAGAAAAATTCAGATAAGTAAAATAGATTTTAAAATCCCGTATTTTCAGTTTAACTCACTTAATCTTATAGTGTCCATATGCCAGCGTATGTATTTGATCTTCTAGAACATAACGTTTATCGTCATGCCTGTTATAAGTTAATTTTTTTGTTTCGATAGTCATAATGTGGTGTTTGAATGACCTGATGGAAACGTTATCTGTATATTTGCTATAATCCTGGTCACCGAATAAACACTTTTTGTGATTTTCCAAGGTCATGTGGTTTTTAACTACATGGCCTCTGATGCCTTTAGCTTTGATCTGCTCTTTTCCTTCAATATTATATGCATACGATTTTGCTCTTAATGCGATAAATTCTGACATTATTTTTCCATCCGTCTCGTCTGAAAAAAGTCCCGGTATCTTTTTACGGTCTTGGATATGACATGGATGATTTTGGGGGAGATTTGAGGTGTCCATGCGACTCAGCAAGCTTGAATTTTCTTGCAGATCCTTATAAAAGTCTTCTGTCTGTATATAATATACCAGCGAATCTAAAATAAATAAATAAATAAATAAAATAATAAAAACATGTAAATAAATAATATAATATACCTGTGTCTGTGTACATTAATGTAATTAAGTCTTTATAATGACGTTTCATTACATTGTAATGGTAATCATACATTAACGTTTTTGAAACGTCTAACACTGCAAAACCGATATAAATTGGTTTATCAAATTTAATGATATTATTATTCATAGCTACGAGGGATAAGTTTTCATTATATGACATTGCGTATTTGAAAGTTGGTTTATTAATCAATTTTTGCAGCTTGGAATCTGAAGAAACTAATTCCATTTTCATACGTTTTCGTACATTTTCCATAGTTTTTCCTAAAAATAATATATTATCTAAAATATTAATATTAATTATATTAATATTAAAATAATAACATACCAAATACTGCATTGTTCATTAACTTGAAAAAATCTTTTTCAAAATCGTTTTTTGCATTTTTCCTCATTTCGGTGTTGAGCGAAATATATTCGGAAAGCCATGGTGACTGTTTAAATTCTAATACTCTATGTACCTATAATATATAATAAAATTATTAATAATGCTATAACACTGTTTAAAATAAAATTTACTTTTTCAACTTTTAGTCCATTAGCAATAGCCTGTTTTAAACTTCGGTAATGCACGATATATCGCTCCTTCTTCTCTAACGTTGCCATTAGTTTTTGAATTTTTGATCTGGGTGGTATTCTATTAGACGGGAGGAACGGCAAATCGTTGTGTTTGTCATGAAGATGTTGTGGATATGAAATGTCTATCTCATACACTTTTCCTACGTCTGACGTTTCTGTTAACTCGTTAAGACCGTCGAGTGTCGGTTCGATCCACTTAAAACCACCGTATGGCATGTATTGCGACATGGCCCATCCGTATAAGTTCTTACCTGAAAATAAGTTAAATTAAAATATTTTTTTTTAAAAAAATAAATTATACATGTATATACTTACAATCTTGGTATATCAAATAAGAATTTGGTTTAGTGTTATCGTAATCGGCCATTTTTGGGTTATTCGCTTTCGCGTATCGCATACTTGCCTGTGTTAAACCACCTCGAATACCTGTAAATTAGTTAATCAGATATAAATTATATAAGAAATTAAATAATATTACCTTTTTCCAACATAAGCACTATATCATAATCTGTGAGGAGTTCCAATTTCACCTTTGTATGTTTAAGCATACAATCGAAACTAAACCCTGGTGCCGTATAATAATATGCCGGGTCTAGATTGTATGTGTTTAAACATAGGTGACGGAAATTTTCGAAAGCATCAGCTAACAACAAGACGTCCACTTTGAGATATAAATCTGAATATTCTCCTAAAGTCTTACATCCAAAGTGGCTCCAGACTTTTTCCGCGTGATTGTAGTCGTCCTCGGAAATCTCTGTTTCTGTCAATGTACTATAAAAAGCATCCTTTGGCGGCAAACATATTTCTTCCAGACTATCCCAACTATCCGTATACTCGTATGGATATATACCTTTTCGTGTAACGAGTGGTAAATCCATAGAGTCAAAAACTTTGGCTGTTTCATGAAACTTGGATAAATCTTTAGTAATAAGATTTGAGGCTAATGTTGATAAACTCGACGCCATAAAACGATACGTATCGATAAACCTTACTGTGAAAACTGAGGTTACATATTTTGAAAATGAAATAAATTTCTCTTCGCTGTTAGGAATAATAGAAATAATATTTTCATCGTAACCGAGCTCTTGTACGATGAAATGCGCGTCATAATGCGATAAGTTGTGTAAAAAACATGGTACAAAATTTGGTTTCTTTAGTTTCATATTACAATTATTACACAATGTTTGTCTAAAACGGCCGGTTAAATGTTGATGGTCTGCGACTTTATGGTTTTTTTCGGAAAACTGCACTTTACATAGATTACATTCTTTCTTCGTCGTGTGGTCTCTTTTTTCTTCGTCCGACATAATAATAGGTATATTTGTATTTAATAATTTATCGATTCTACGCACCACATCAACGATCTTTTCCACGAAAGATTTAGCCACTTCAGTGTTTGACTCTGATCCTCGAAAAATTATTGGTTCTAGTGGTATATTAAATTTCTCTAACAACTCGTTTGGTATATCATTCGAAGGTTTGACCAAAAATCCATAACTCATCGGGCTATGTTTCTGAATAATTCGAGTATTTTCACCTTTATTTTCCATGCATTTTATAAGAAGAGCTTCGAAATCTGCGTATATCACTATTGGATGTTTCTGTGCTTTCGACCATGCCTCGAATTGAAGTGTTTTTCCTTCTTCAGGTAATACGGGCTGTATGGGTTTATGAGCTCCGCAAATCTTCATATGCTCTTCGAGGGCAGCCAGTCCATGCAATTTGAATTTTTTAGGGCGATTATCGAAACTTGTGAAGCATCGTTTACAAAAATAAACTTTATCATGATGGGTCGTCTTTTGATTTCGTACGAGTCTTGAAAAATTAGAAATGTATGTATAATGTGTGTTTTTCTTGTCGTTAATTAAAAGTAGATCGAAATGTTCTTTTTTCTCCTCATCAGCAACTTTAAGCGGGTATACGGTATTTTTTACAATTTTATTTTCTTTTTCTTTTTTCAGCCCATACACATTCACTGAAACTTTTGGATTATTTTTTTCGAATATTTTTATTTCATGAATAGGTGTCGGAAAAGTTAATCCAGAAAAATCATATTTGTTTTCATGTAGTAAATAATTTTCGTCTACACGGTACTTGTGATCTCCTACAATATGTTTTGACAGTATAGCCCACTTAAAGCAGTGTTGATCTTTATTTTATGGGTTTATAACTGCTTTTTTATTTTGAATATCAACTGGCAAAGAAATATATGACGATCCACTCATAGGTATATACCGACATACGGCCAACAATAATCCGTCGATTTTCTGCAGAGAAAACCCGCTACCTCTGCTCATATATGTATCTTCTTCAGAAAGGAGGATCATACAGTCGTCTTCTGTTAATTTTTCAATGTCTGAATCTACGAAGACTTCTTTTGCCGATGTTTTAAATGCTCTATTCTCGGCAGAATTTTCAACGTTTGGTATATTGTAGCTACTTTCCAGTTTCAAGTTGTATTTAATAGGACGAACAATTGTGCTTTTATGTAATATTTTAATTAAATCGTTCTTTACGGAATTGAAAAATGAGCGATAACTACATAAATTGTTGATATTCTTTGCATAGTACCAGACGACTTTACGATGATGTGATGATGCGATTTCTATAAAACCCGGTGTTTTTACCAATTCCATTCGAGCCTTTTTTAATTTAATTGCACAAGCAGAATTCTCGTTTTCCCGTTTACGTGAATTGAAAATATCTATAATATAACCATAAAAAAAAAAATAGATTAAATTTAATATAAAGATATAGTATAATATTGAAGATATTATAGCAGGATATAATACTTATACTAACAAATAATGTTAAACATAATATACAATATACGTTGATTTAATTAAATAGATATTTATACAATCTTACCGTTATAACTATGATTTTTTTCGGTTAGCATCATATGATTGAAAATATTACTGTCATCGTCGAACAATGAATTTTCGATTTTTGTATTACTTTTAGGTATCTTCAAATCTGTGTTTTGTTGTTTAACTGGTAAAGTAGAATTGTTATCTGTTAAAATAAATAATAAATATGTATAATTATTAACATACAAATAATAATTAAGATACTTACTATGAATTTTTTTCGTATGATTGGTTAGGTGTTCCTTGCGTGTAAAAACTTTCGAACATACATTGCATGACAATTTGTTGTCGTTGTGAGCTTTAGTGTGTCTTACTAAATTACGTTTGACTGTGAATACTTTATTACACACGGTGCAAGAAAACATTTTTTCAGAATGTTATGATAGAAAGTTGTAATAATTATAAATGTAATAAAAATATTAATGCACACGCGAGAACAAAACGATGAGACCCAAACGAGTAGATTAATTAAAGAGAGAGCATAATTTAATGCGAGCATAAAATGACTGTACTGTATAGAAGACGATATTAACAATGGGACAAAGCCGGTTTAGCATATTAAATTTCGTTTCTAAATAATTTAACTGCTCAAGTCTGCCTGGGTAGGTCTTGATACGGTTGAAATTTAGAAACGTACTGAATTAAAATAATAGCAAAACCGTCTTATATAGGAGTATAGTAGGAATTAGTAAGTTATTTTTTAATAATCGATTTTTTCGTGTACACTCATTAAGCATTTTTCATATTAATTACACATACGATACAATATTATGCTAATGTACATTTTTAAAATAATCATTAAATACCTATCAAGTGATTGTACAAAAATGTAGCAACCTATATTAACATGTATATAATAGCAGCGGCCAAAAATTATTTTCCCACGAATCGTCACTTTTTAGTCTAACATTAAATATATTTCGTAGAATTACGGTGAACTATTAAAATAATTATTTTCCCACAAATCGATACTTTTAGTTTAATATATTTCGTATAATATATACTGGTCAATAATTACTGATTAACACACTCACATCGAGATATTCGTATTAAAATTTAATTCTAAAATTATTAAATACCTGTCAAGTGATTGTACAAAAATGTAACATCCTAATATTTTTTATAGTAATGATATGATTTATAGAAAAAGATTATATGCAGGTAATACACATACACACAGTGCACATAAGATAAAAGACAGTGGGAGTCTAAGAATGAATAAGGTTTGATTGTTATCAATCGTAATCAACCGCGTATAATCATTAGATATTATATGGGTGGGGGGGGGGGGTTATAGAGGTATGTAAGGGTTAAATACAGCGATGAAAGAGTATTGAGGTACCAGGGTTGTATAAGGTGTAGCGCCTGCAACGGCGACAGTGGGCGGCCGTGTTATAGGTATAGCTCCCGCAACGATGGTTTGGGCGGCCTTGTTAAAGGTATAGCTCCCGCTACAGTTTTGCGGGAGATATGGGTTTCCCTATGGCCCACAATTCCCCTTTTTACCCTACTGATATAAACTTTGAAAATTGAGAAATTGAAAAGAGAAAAGAGAAAACAATATTTTCATGCAATAAAATTTTAAGTTTTCGAATCCTGGCAGGGTCGCCATCTGCGACGTCTCGATCCAAATAAGTGAGCGTCGTGTGACGGATCCGTATTTTAAGAGGAGGGTCGCCAACCCATGGCCGAGGCTACAAAGCCGGAGCTCAAGGGATTTTTTTTCTTTATGATATTTAGAGGGACAGCAATTAAATAAAATAGATATAAAGGTTTCCATTCTTCCGTTGCACCGGACACACACATATTCATACACACAAAACAAACCAATGCCTATACATATTACTCTGTGTCCGCGCGGTGGCGCGGACACATCCATCCGTGGAACATCGCCACAGGCGATCTCCGCCCCGGTAGACGAAACGGACGATGACTACTCCATTTGTTCAATCGTTTCTTGACCGGATAAAACAACAGTAAATATTAGGGGGAAAAGGAGAAATAAAAGACACAAAATTTGAACAGTGAGAGATGTATATTATTCGGCAGACGAAATACAACCAACTGACCGAAAACGAATATTTATACATAGTCCGTTGAACGTTTACTATCGCCTTTTCGGTACCGTCAGGTATCGCGATATTTATCATTCAATGGAAAAAGACGACGGAGGTCCTCATTAAAATCGAACGTTACAGTGTTCATAAAAAATTGATTATAAAATAAAACATTTGTCCTAGAATTTATATATAATACAATATTATTGTAAATAAAAATGGATATATATATATATTATAAATGTAATCATGAACCTATTTTATTCATTTTTACATTCACATATAATAATATAATATATCAATTAATGTTACTATTTTCATAAGTGGATAAAATAATTAAAAAATTTGTAATTAGCAAACTGAACGAAATATATAAAACTCGTCTAAGATTTTATATTTAATACAATAGTTTTAAAAAAACGTATATTCAATGAAGATAATAAAATACCTTTACAATATTTTATATTTAATACATAATTAGTTAAAAATTACAATCATAATTTATAAAAATATATATATATTGTATTAACACATTCATAGAATATTCAAAATTCCTTAATGTTACCATTAGCCTAATAGAACACAACAAGTCACAAATGTGTACACATTAAATTGAAGATAAAATAAAAGACCTGAACATGATTTTATATTTAATATAAAATTAGATTATTTTACAATCATTTTCATTAAAAATATATATCATGTATTATAACATTCAAGAAATATATATAATTCATAAATGCTCCTGATAACATACAAGAACACTATAAGTAACTAATGTGTTCATAAAAAATTGAATATAAAATAAAACAACTGTCCTAGGATTTATATATAATACAATATTATTGTTAATAAAAATGGATATATATATATTATAAATGTAATATTAAACCTATTTTATTCATTTTTACATTCACAAATAATAATAATAAATACAATTAATGTTACTATTTTCATAAGTGGATACAATAATTAAAAAATTTGTAATTAGCAAACTGAACGAAACATATAAAACTTGTCCATGATTTTATAATTAATACAATAGTTTTAAAAAAATATATAATTAATTAAGTTAATAAAAGACCTTTACAATATTTTATATTTCATACATAATTAATTAAAAATTACATTCAAAATTGATTAAAATATATATATTCTATTATAACATTCAAAAAATTATCAAAAAATCAATTATACTACCATTATCCTAATAGTACACAATAAGTAACAAATGTGTACCTTTCAAATTAATGATTAAATAAAAGACCAGTACACGATTTTAAATATAATACAAGATTAGATAATTTTACAATCATTATAATTAAAAATATATATCATGTATTATAACATTCATGAAATATATAGAATGATTAATGCTAATGTAACATACAAGAACACTATGAGTAACTAATATGTACATAAATTAATTGAATATAAAACAAAACAACGTTCCTAGGATTTATATTTAATACAATATTATTGTTAATAAAAATGGATATATATATATATTATATATATATAATATATATTATTATATATATATTATATATATATATATATATTATATTATAAATGTAATCATAAACCTATTTTATTCATTTTTACATTCACATATAATAATAATATATCAATTAATGTTACTATTTTCATAAGTGGATACAATAATTAAAAAATTTGTAATTAGCAAACTGAACGAAACATGTAAAACTTGTCCAAGATTTTATATTTAATACAATAGTTTTAAAAAATGTATATTTAATGAAGTTAATAAAAGACCTTTACAATATTTTATATTTAACACAAAATTAATTAAAAATTTTATTCATAATTGATAAAAATATATATATTGTATAAACACATTCATAAAATATTCCAAATTCCCTAATGTTACCATTAGCCTAATAGAACACAATAATTAACAAATATGTACATATTAAATTGAAGATAAAATAAAAGACCTGTACAAGAATTTTATATTAAATATGAAATTAGATTATTTTACAATCATTTTAATTAAATATATATATCATGTATTATAACATTCATGAAATATATATAATTCTTTAATGCTCCTGTTAACATACAAGAATACAATAAGTAACTAATGTGTTCAAAAAAAATTGAATATAAAATAAAACAACTGTCCTAGGATTTATATTTAATACAATATAATTGTTAATAAAAATGGATATATATATATATTATAAATGTAATCATAAACCTATTTTATTCATTTTTACATTCACATATAATAATAATATATCAATTAATGTTACTATTTTCATAAGTGGATACAATAGTTAAAAAATTTGTAACTAGCAAACTGAATGAAACACATAAAACTTGTCTAAGATTTTATTTTTAATACAATAGTTTTAAAAAAATGTATATTCAATGAAGTTAATAAAAGACCTTTACAATATATTATTTAACACAAAATTAGTTAAAAATTATACATTCATAATTGATAAAAACATATATATTGTATAGCACATTCATAAAATATTCAAAATTCCCTAATGTTACCATTAGCCTAATAGAACACAATAAGTAACAAATATGTACATATTAAATTGAAGATAAAATAAAAGACCTGTACAAGAATTTTTATTAAAATAAAATTAGATTATTTTACAATCATTTAAATTAAAAATATATATCATGTATAATTACATTCATGAAATTATATAATTCATTAAAGCTACTGTAACATACAAGAACACTATGTGTAACTAATGTCTCATAAAAAATTGAATATAAAATAAAACAACTGTCTTTGGATTTATATTTAATACAATATTATTGTTAATAAAAATGGATATATATATTATAAATGTAATCATAAACATATTTTATTCATTTTGACATTCACATATTGTAATAATATATCAATTAATGTTACTATTTTCATATGTGGATAAAATAATTAAAAAATTTGTAATTAGCAAACTGAAAGAAACACATAAAACTTGCCCAAGATTTTGTATTTAAAACAATAGTTTTAAAAAAAATGTATATTCAATGAATTCAATAAAAGACCGTTACAATATTTTATATTTTATACAAAATATTTTAAAAATTACATTCATAAAAAAAATATATTGTATTAACACATAAATAAAATATTCAAAATTCCTTAATGTTACTATTAGTCTAATAGAACACAATGAGTAAGAAATATGTACATATTAAATTGAAGATAAAATAAAAGATCTGTACAAGATTTTATATTTTGTATAAAATTAGATTATTTTACAATCATTTAAATTAAAAATATATCATGTATTATAACATTCATGAAATATACAAAATGATTAAAGCTCCTGTTAACATACAAGAACACTATAAGTAACTAATGTGTTCATAAAAAATTGAATATAAAATAAAACAACTGTCTTAGATATATATTTAATACATTATAATTGTTAATAAAAATGGATATATATATTATAAATGTAATCATAAACCTATTTTATTCATTTTTACATTCACATATAATAATAATATATCAATTAATGTTACTATTTTCATAAGTGGATACAATAATTAAAAAATTTGTAATTAGCAAACTGAAAGAAACACATTAAACTTGCCCAAGATTTTGTATTTAAAAACAATAGTTTTAAAAAAAATGTATATTCAATGAATTCAATAAAAGACCTTTACAATATTTTATATTTAATACAAATATTATTAAAAATTACATATCATAAAAAAATATATTGTATTAACACATTCATAAAATATTCAAAAATTCCTAATGTTACCATTAGCCTAATAGAACACAATGATAACAAATATGTACATATTAAATTGAAGATAAAATAAAAGACAGTACAAGATTTTATTTGTATAAATTTTAAAATTATGTACTAAATTCCTAAATGTTACATAGTAATTAGATTATTTTACAATCATTTTAATTAAAAAATATATACTCATGAAATGTATATAATTCATTAATGCTCCTGTTAACATTCAAGAACACTATAAGTAACTAATGTGTTTATTAAAAAATAAAAATAATCAAATCACTAGGATTTATATTTTTTTTTTTTTTTTTTTTTTTTATTAGAGATATTAAAAAAAAATTTATCTCAACCATTAATAATAGAATAACAATTAAATACATGCAAAAAACAAAAGAATACAAGAAAAAAAAAAAAAAAATTATATAATGATTAAATTGAAAATTTTACGGAAAGGAAAAAATTTAAGACGGAATGGATTAGGAAAGCGTTTGAGGTTTGGAATATATAAGGAAATGAAAAAGGAATGTTATAAGAAGCAAATAAATTTTCCAGGATACAACGTTGATGGGATAGGACAGGACAATCGAAGAGGAGATGAGTGGAATTACAGATAGAAGATCCATCGTGCAAGGTACAAAAGGGAGAATCATTAAGGGATAAATTGAAGGAGTGGGCTGGAAGACGATTGTGCCCAAAACGTAAACGGGAGAAGGAAACGATGGATTTACGAGGAATGGGGATATTGTGGAACCAAGGGAAGGGTAGGATAGAGGGGCAAACACTACGAAAGGAAGCGGCAAAGGAGGGTGGTAGGTTCAGCCAAAAAGCAGTCCATGACTTTAAGGCGAAAGTTTTGAGGGCTGGGGAAAAATCGGAGTAAGGAAGTTTAATAGGTGAGGGAATATAACAAGGGCACGATGTGGCGAGAAAATCAGCGGTTTCATTGCCTATGATACCCGCATGGCTAGGGACCCATAACAAATTAATAGTATACCCAGCACGGGAGAGAGATAAAAGGATTGAGCGAATGTGCAGAACAAGATGAGAGGAGGCAGACACAAATGGAGAAGAATTTAACGCCATTAGGCCTGATTGAGAATCAGAACAGAAAACAAAATTACGATTATGGCAAACTAAAGAGTTAATGATAAGGAGGGCTTCCAGAATTGCAAGGCATTCGGTTGTGAAAGACGAGGCAGAAAGGGCAACATTATTAGAAAACCTGATGGAAAGGCTAGGTATAAAAAAAGAATACCCAGCAGAAGTTTTAGAAACAGATCCGTCAGTGAAAATTAAGCAGGAATTAGGATAATGAGAAGAAACAAAATTATTAAATATAGAATTAACCATGGACGAAGGAAAAGAACGAATAAGGGAAATGGGATAACCCAAGAATGAGGGGGAGATAACTGGAGAAATATCTAAAACTAAGGCTTCAAAAAGAGTGTCATACGGAGGCAAGCGGCTATACGCAGAAAAAATTAAAGGGATAAAAGAACGAAGAGAATTAATAATAATAGCTAATAATGGGGTAAATTTGCTGGAGTAACGCCATACGCGGAAAATCGATAAATAAAGTGTAGGAATAGAATCATGATAAAAGGGAGAAGACAGTTTTTTAAGAATAAATTTATTGCCCAACCACCGAGCCCGAACATCCAACGGAGGAACGCAAAGTTCAACTTCAAGAACAGGAGAAGGAGCACTGCGAAGCGCACCAATAATAGAACGTAAACACATATCCTGGTATGAATTAAGTTTGGAGCGCATAGATGTACAGGCAGAGGAAGAGAGGGAGGAGTCCTCCTTCGCTCGCATCCAGAAGCTTATACGGGCTGCTTCCGCCATTGTCGCGGAAAAAGGTGGAAAGGGTGTCCATAAGGGCACCCAAGAAGCCATCCGTGGCACCGAGCGGGAGCTCGCAGTCCTCAAAGACTGCAAGGCCCGTATATCGGCCGCCAGGGCCGAGGCGGTGGAGCCGCAGAAGGACGACGTAACTGCCGTCCCTGAAAGGCTCCCCGCAAAAAGGCCAAGGACGGAGGTCACCCCGGAGAAGGGAGATTCCCTCCCTGTTCCAGGCGCTGAGGGAAACGCGGTACAAAGCGCTCTTAGCCTTGTACTAGCGGCCCTCAGCAAGGTCCAAACGGACCTACTGGAACAGGGGAAGATGATAGCGGCGCTCGCAGCGGAGAATCGCCAGCTCCGGGGGCAGCCTAACGGGTTGTTGCACCAGCAGCAGCAACAAAAACAACAGAAGCAGCGACAGCAGCAGCCGCAGCAACAGCAGCGGAAGCAACAACAGCAGCAGCCGCAGCAACAACAGGAGCAGCAGAAGCGGCAGCAGCAACAGCAGCGACAGCAGCTCCAACAGCAACAGCAGCAGAAGCCACCGCCGCCTCCATCGCAGAAGACGCAACAGCTTCCGAAAGGGAGAGCACGTAAGGAGGAGGCTGCAGGTCCGCCTCAGCCTGCTTTCGTTCCCGTCCCCGGCCAGACTCCATGGGTGGAGGTCGTAAAACGGGGACGGAAGAAAGCGGCGGAGAGCCAACCGGGTCCGAAACCAACGGCGAAGGGAAAGCCTTCGTTGCTGGAATCGAAGGCGGCCCTCGTACGGAGGCGGGTCCCCCGAACCTCGGCGGTCATCATTGACAGGCCGACAGGGGAGGGGGTCACATTGACCTCCGTTATGAAGAGGGTCGCTCATACCGTGAATCCGCCGGACGAGGAGAGCCCAACTCCTCCGACGGCGGCAGCTGATGCCGAGGCGGAGGCATGCTGCGTGGCGGACATGGACGTGGAGGTGGACGGGCGATCAGAGTCGTCGCCTACGACTTCGAGGCCTCGCGATGGAGTTGAGGTTAGTGCAGACTAACCTAAACCACTGCAGGGACGCCCAGGACTTGTTCTGGGAGTTCGTCGGACGGGAGGACATCTCGGTGGCGCTCGTCAGTGAGCCGTACAACGTCGATCGTCCTGGTTGGCGGTGCGACTCGTCTGGGCGGGCTGCCATCGGGGTCCTTCGCGCCGGACTCTCGCTCTCGGAGGTGGAGATCGGCGACGGGTACGTGGCAGCGACTATAGGCGGCGCTCTGCGCGTCTATAGTTGTTACGCGTCACCCGCTCTAACTCCGGCCGAGTTCGAACGGTTCCTGGGGAACCTCGAGGTCGGCGTTGCTTCGTACCGGGGCACTGGAGTCGACCTGATCGTCGCGGGCGACTTCAACGCCCGGTCCGCTGTCTGGTGGGACACCATCACCAATCTTCGGGGTTACGGTCTCTCCACTCTGGCTGACTCACTCGGTCTCGTGGCGATCAACAGCGGGGGGGTACCCACTTTCTTCGGGCGGGGTCGAGGGTCGATCGTCGATGTTAGGTTCGTCTCCGAGACCGCCTTCGGGAGGCTTCGTGGGTGGACCGTGCGGACGGACGTCGAAAACATGAGTGACCACCATCACTTGTGTTTCTCGTACTGTCCCGAAAGCGCGTCCCCGTCGATGACGGGCACCGCCGGCGTCGGTCGACGAGCGGGCCGGTCTCATCCGGGCTGGAGAACAGCCCGGATGAATGCCGACCTGCTCGGGGCCGCGCTGGTGGCGGCCGAGTGGGCTGGGACGGCTCTGTCCCCGGGAACGTCTCTTCATGCCGACGACGCCGAGTCCGAGGCGGAGCGACTCGTTCTGCTAGTGACCGCGGCCTGTAACACGGCCCTCCCGCCGAGAAATCCCCCTCCCGGCGGGAGACGTCCGGTCTACTGGTGGAACGAGGACATCGCGGCGGCTCGGACGGAGTGCGTCAGACGGAGAAGGACCGGTCACCGGACTCCGCGTTCGTGGCGACGTCAGCGTCGCCAGAACCGCGGCGGAAAGTGACTACCGGGCGGCTCGCAGAGAGCTGAAGCGCCGCATTCGTCGTTCGAAGGCGATGTGCTGGACGGAGCTGGTCCGTAGCGTGGACGACGACCCTTGGGGCAAGCCCTACAAGGTCGTCCTCAGGAAGCTTCGCGGGCCCGCCGCGACGTCGGCGATGGAACCGCGCGCAGTGCGCGATATTGCCGACGTCTTGTTCCCGAGCCGACCTCTCCCAGAGGCCGGTGACGGAGAGGCGCCCGCTCGTGCCGTCGGGGAACTCGCGGTCGTGCCGGAGTTCTCCTTAGCTGAGGTCTCGGCGGCCGTAGGCCGCTTTAAGTCGCGTAACAGGGCCCCTGGACCAGACGGCATACCGAGCCGGGTCTGGGGTGTCGTGCACGCGACTAGACCGACGATGCTGCTGGGCACGTTTAACACGTGCCTGAGGAGCGGAATCTTTCCCGGGCGCTGGAAGCGGGCTCGCCTCTCGCTTCTCAGCAAACCGGGAAAGCCCGAAGGGATTCCGTCTTCCTATCGACCGTTGTGTCTCCTCGACTACGCGGGGAAGATCCTGGAATCGCTGCTGGTGAGCCGGATGGAGGCTCATATGTCCGGAACGGGTATCGTGCTGTCCGACAAGCAGTACGGTTTCCGGAAAGGACGGTCGACCGACGACGCGTTGCGCGTCGTACAGGCGCGTCTCGTCGACGCGTGCAACGCCCGTCGGGTGGCGGTGGCCGTGAGTCTGGACATCCGGAACGCGTTCAACTCGGTGGACTGGGGGTTATCCTCGCGGCGCTGGAGCGTATGGATTTCCCGCCATACCTCCGGCGGATCCTAGGGTCGTATCTGGGCGGCAGGGTTCTGCACCTGTGCGACGACGACCAGGGAGAGCCGATCACCATGGAGATCACTTGCGGGGTACCGCAGGGCTCCGTGCTCGGTCCTCTCCTCTGGAACGTCGCGTACGACGCCGTGTTCCGTCTTCCCCTACCCAGGGGAACGATCACGGTCGGTTACGCGGACGACACGTTGATCGTGGCGGAGGGGGACACGGTGGAAGCGGTGCAGAACTGCGCGAACGCCGCACTCGCGACGGTGGCCGAGCACATACGTGTGCTCGGCCTACGGCTGGCCGCCGACAAGACGGAGGCCGTAGCGTTTACGAGCCGTCGCGGGACGGCGGAACCCCGGTTACGGCTTGAGGGTCAGGCCGTACGACTAGGAGCGTCCCTGAAGTACCTGGGAGTGATCCTAGAGAACAAGGGGACGATGTTCGGTGCGTACTTGCGCGCTGCGTCGGCGAAACTTGAGCGGATGATGTCCGCCCTGTGCGGACTCATGTCGAACGTGGGCGGCCCCCGGGAAAGCCGTAGACGTCTGCTGGTGAGCGTCGTGCAATAGATCCTATTGTACGGCGCTCCGACGTGGGCGCCTACGCTGGCTTATAACCCGCGGGGCGTAGAAACGTTGGCGAAGGTCCAGCGTAGGGCGGCCATCAGGAGCGCCTGTGCGTACCGCACAGTCTCCCGTGACGCCGTGCTGGTCGTCGCGCGGTTACCCCCTATCGACCTCCTAGCGGTCGAACGCGCTTCGGCGTACGACGCGAGGAGGGCGACACCGCCGGCAGCGGAAGGACGGCCTTCGGGAACTCCGGCGACGTCGGGTGACCTGAGAGCCGTGACGACGGATGAGTGGGCGGGGAGGGTAGTGAGATGGGACGCTCCCGTCGGGAGCGGACGGGACTGGACCCGGATACTCATACCCCCGCGCTACTCGATCGGTGGGTGAGGAGATCGCACGGTGAGATGACGTTTCATCTTTCCCAGCTGTTAACGGGGCACGGTTGTTTCAACCGGTTTTTACACCGGATCGGCCGTGCTCCGGAGAGCGGGTGTTCCCACTGCGGACCACCCGACTCTTACAGCGAGGAGGATGACGACGCGTTTCACACGCTCGTTCGCTGCGAGGCGTTCGAGTGGGCCAGGAACGACCTTATACGCGTTATAGGTCGTTTCCGGCGCGTGATCTCGTCGCCCAAATGCTGGAGTCCCCGGCGAAATGGGAAGCGGTTGCTCACTTCGCTTCGACCGTGTTGGGTCTGAAGGAGGAAGCGGAGCGGGAGAGGCAGTCCCTGCAGGGGATTGCTCCATCGCGAGGTTGGAGGAGAAGGAGGGCGGCAGCTGGTCGTCCATTAGATTAAAGAAAAATGTGAGGGGAGGAGCGGTAAGCATTCGTGCTGTCGCTCCTCCCTGTTAAAATTTGTATTGCTTTTTGAGAGGGGTGGCATGGCCGGGGATTGTCCGGTCAACCACCCCAACGGAAAATTGTTTATTTTTATTTTAAATAAACGATGGCGACCCACTGCCCTAAGCACTGCTGAACAGGCATGCAGGGCAGTGGGTGTATTGCCGATTCAAAAAAAAAAAAAGAAAAAAAAAAGATGTACAGGCAGAACCAAATAAGAAAGAACCATAGTCAAGCCTAGCTCTAACAATAGACTTATAAACTAAAAGGAGAGAAGAGGGATGGCTG
>JAFHKX010000014.1:175877-229916 GCA_019022885.1 Schlechtendalia chinensis | reverse complement strand
AATGTTTTTTTTCCGTTGAAATTGTTCATAGTAAGTAATCATTTATATTTTATTAATTAGTACAAATAAAAAAATTTTTTTGTAGAATTTATTCGCGGAACACATGAGTATAACCTAGCAGTTCGTAAAAATGACGGAAGACTATTGAAAAAATCAGACGACAAGTTATGTATGAGAATAATGGATCAGTTTGAGAAAAATGAAGGTTAATATACATTATTATTGTTGTTGTATAATAATAATAATAATGATAATAATAATAATTATATTATTATTAGGTGATAATGATGTAATTGAAATTGCTCCATCAATATTTGTCCCTAACATAGCGGCCGGGTCATCGAAACAAAGTATGTAAATAAAAAAATGTTTTGTTATTCTTTAGCATATGTGTTGTTAAAATTTTTTTATGTATAGATATGTATATACTCTCAAATGCTATGGATAATCATATAAAAAACAAACGAGATAAAAGAGGAACCAATTGGGCTTATGATTTTAATTCTGACGATGAGCTGCTTTACAAATTAAAAAATACTTCAAATATTTCAAAAAACAGTAAACCATCGACTTTAGGAACCAAGCGATCACGTATGGAAACGGTAAATACATCTCAGTTTTCACTGGTACAATCGGCTTTCGGAGGTTACTGCAAAAATTATTTTAAAAAAAATACAAATTATGAAATTATCGACTATAATATATTTTTAAAAAATTCAGAGACCGATATATTAAATTAACTATCAAAATTAGTCTCCGAAGGCCCTATAAAATTCGGATTAAAGCTATAGGCCACTTACGGTATTCCTAATAATAACATTGAGGAAAACCGAGCATTTAAAACAAATGCACAGGAACTCTATCAAGAAAGTGATATTCATTTAATACTAAAGGAACAATTTCAAAAACTTTTATCGGAAGAGGAGGAATATATGGGGAAAGGGAGCGGCTATACATTATTGTTAATTGACGGGATTTTATTAAATGTAAATAAATTCAAACCTATTGGAGGTTCCTCCTATATAAAATTACCTGATAATATAGAAAATCGTAGAGCCGTAATTAATGTACAAAATAATGATAACAAATGCTTTATTTATAGTATTTTATCTAAATTCGTTAAATCAAATACACCATACAGATTATCCGCTCATTATAAGGAAATTGAAAATATGTTTGACTTCTCTGGTCTCTCTTTTCCTGTACCGCTTAAAGATGTTCATATATTTGAAAAAAACAATCCAGGAGTTTCCATAAATGTTTTTGGATTCAAGAAAGGTGAAAAGACGTTTAAAAACAACGTGAAAATTAATAAGAAAATAAACAATACACTGAATCAACTTATTATTACACCATATAAAATTTGTGATTAAGAAAAACCGGAACATTTTGATTTATTATTATTCAATGATAGTAATTTTGAAAAACAACATTATTGCTTGATATCTGATTTTTCCAGACTTATTACACCGCAAATGACTGGACATAGAAGTTCTTTATTATTTTGCAAGAGATGTCTAAAATCGTATAAGAAAAAATATTTAACTGGAATTATTAGTGGGTATGTTCGTTTAGAAAATCATAAACAAAATTGTAAACAAAATAAACCAGCTGCAATATGTATGCCGGAAAAAAATTCAATTATGAAGTTTGAGAACTGGGAGAAAACTCAAAAACATTCCATTATTATTTATGCAGATTTTGAATGCATACTAAAAAAACATATACCCATAATAGAGGATAATAATATAAAAACTAGAATACTACAGGAACATATACCTATGAGCTATTGTTTTTATGTAAAAGCCAGTGAAGAAATATCGCTAGAATTATTAAATAAATATAATAGTCCATCCACGCCAGTTTTATACAGAGGAGAAGAAGAATATATTGAAGAACAAAATAAAAATTCTAATAAAGTGGGGGTAGCCGCTCATTTTATGAATGCAATTGTTAACGTAGGGAAAAATATCGAAAAGCTATTAAAAACTAATATACCTATCAAAATGACCGATGATGATTATGTAAAACATAATAATATTATAAAAAATGGTAACTGTCCTCTATGTAAAAATTAATTTTCCAATAATAATGAAGCAGTTCGAGATCATAATCATTTAACAGGATTTTATAGAAACACTATATGTAATCAATGCAATTTAAAAATGAAAACTCCAAATTTCGTTCCATGTTATTTTCATAATTTGAGTAATTATGATGGACATTTTATTACTACACAGCTCGGATATGACGTGAGATCGATACAAGTTATACCAAGTTCAGAGGAAAAATTTATTTCCTTCTCAAAATATATTTCAAATAAATTCTCAATCCGTTTTGTGGATACCCTTCGATTTATGCCATCAAGTTTATACTCACTAGCCATGGATCTAGCCAGTGCAGATAAGATGAAGTTTAGAGAAACATTAAAACATTTTAAATTTCAAGAATTAGATTTGGTAACGAGGAAAGGAGTATTTCCTTATGAATATATAGATAAATGGTCTAAATTAAAAGAAAATCAATTACCTCCTATAGAAAAATTTTATAGTACTTTAACAGGTACCACAATTTCAAAAGATGACTTTGACCATGCAAATATTGTTTGGAATCATTTTCACATTAAAACTTTGGGAGAATATTCGGAGTGGTATTTGAAGGTGGATGTGCTATTAATAAGTGATGTATTTGAAAACTTTCGTGATATATGTATAGAGACGTATGGATTAGACCCAGGTTTCTATTTTACTGCTCCGGGGATGTCATTCGACTGTATGCTAAAGCATACTGATGTCAAACTGGAGCTATTACACGATTATGATATGATCCTGTTTTGTGAGGGAGGCATTAGAGGAGGTATTAGCTAGGTTAGGTTAACAAGCTGTTCAGCGTTATTCAAAAGCAAACAATTTTACTACTCCTGAATATGATGAAAACAAACCGAACACATGGATTGTTTATTTAGACGCAACAAATCTGTAAGTGTTAAAATAAATTATATATTCATTCATACACTTATATGATTTTAATATAATAAATGTATTTTTTCAGTTATGGATGGGCAATGAGTGAATTTTTACCGGAGAACAGTTTCCAATGGTATAGTGGTGACCTAAGTGTGCAAAATATAACAAATATGTTGCGCACTTTCTCTAATGAATCCCCGAATGGAATGTTTCTAGAAGTTTATGTGTTATACCCATTAAATCTTCATGATTTACACAACGATTTACCGTATTTACCGGAAAGAAGTATTCCACCAGGTTCTAAAATTCCAAAGCTTTTAACTACACTTCAATCAAAAACAAATTATATAGTAGTATTTTAATGATAAAATTCAACTTTTATACATGGATAATGGTAAATATACATGTAAATACATAATTTTAATATATATATACATAATTTTTTTTCTTTTTTAGATTCATTGATGTATTCAATACAAACAAAAGATTTTTACGATGATATTCTAAGGAAACCAGGTTTACTTGAACAACTAGACACATCTAATTTCCCGTATACTCGTCCTTGTTTTCGAACAGAGAGAAAAAAGGTGCCTGGAACTTTTACGGATGAGACCGGTGGTAAATCTATATGGGAGCAAGTTGCTTTGCGAGCTAAATCGTATGGATTTAATCTGAGTGGTGAAGAAATTATTAAAGCGAAGAGGGTATCTAGAGAAAAAGGGAAAAATAAACTAACACTGGAAGATCATAAACGCTGTCTTTTCCAAGTTCTCAGGATAAATGAGTCTAACTTAACCTACTCAGCGTACAGGGATATGACTTTATTTAGATCCTTTCATCACAATATAAAGAATGTATCACTAACGAAATTAGCTCTGAATCGTACAGATGACAAGCGATTCGTTTTTGAAGATCAAATGCATACATTAGCTTATGGTCATTATAAAATTGAGTAAGTTTAAATTAAAAAAATGTTAATTATAAGGTATTTAACTAATGTTGAAATTGTTTTATGCATTAAAGTGAAGTGGAATCGTTGGAAGCAGAGCTACTGAAAGCCGAGGCAGTTAAATAATCGTGACTTATAAAATATATTTTTTAATATATACATACTGTATTACCGTAATTACATTTATTGATCTACACTATTGTAAGTTATAACCATTATTATACTTGATATGGTTTTTATTTACACACACACACATTTTTTTAATAAAATTCATAATGTAATACATCATTTATATGAATATATATGTGGATATAAAAATACATTCAGTTACAAAAAAAAATATATATATTTGTTTTAAATATTATTTACAAACCATTTTCTTAATGCGAAAACTTTGTAAAATGTATAATGTTTTGGGTTCAAATTCATATGAAAAATACAGCATGGTAATTTATCTTCAACGCAGAGTTGATCCAGTCGTGGACACCCGAGTTCTTCAATGTTAATAACAGTTGTATATGGGATAAAATTATTGATTATTTTCTGTTTTTGTTCTCCTTTAACGTAAATTTGTTCAAAGTTCAACGAGTTTAATATTCTATCGATTTCTTCATACTCGACATCACCGTACTCCATTGATAGGTCATGGTAATTCTGTTCAAGCCATTTATTTGTCCTTTGACTCTTTGCGTCTTGTGTGTTGTTACGATGTTTGAAAATCCAATGCTGTGCCGACCAAGTATCAGTATCGATAACTGACATTTCTTTAATAAGGTGCTTTGAGTTTGTTCTTAGAACGCATTGAATATCTAATATAGCCGAAGACATTGTTACGCACGTCATTCTCTAAGTATAGTCAGTCTACTACTGACATAATATTTTTTTAAATATCAATACTTAATATCAGCACGTTTATTGCTTAATATTTTTACATTTTTTTTTTTTAATATCAATTAAAGCACCTCGTACACTTATCACATCTTTTTCAAGAGCTGAAAAAGATTTATTATTTCGTTCAATATTATTCTCAATACTATTGGTTTTTGTTTGAAGAGTAATAATATTTTTTTTCAATGTTTCGATATCTGTATACACAGTCTTTAACTTATGTATTTTTTCTTCGAGGTTAATAATAAAATTTTTCTGTACATCTAATATTTGATTATTCATCATTACATGAGATTTAAGTATTCGGTGAGATTCTTGAATTTGATAAATAGTTTTATTTCCACGTTCGCTGATCGAGTTGTTGAATACGTCCATGACGTAAGGCTTCGTATACAATACTACAATTATAATTTAAGATCATTAGCTTTTATCCAACTGTTATGGGATTTATCGAAACCTAGCCACTTTACGAATATTTTGTCACCTTTTTTACGTATAATTTTTTCGACTAGATAATCGTTGGGATAATATGTTTTAGATAATTCTTCATAATAAAAACACCCCACCACAGGTTTACCGGTATAATCTTCTAATTGGTAAGTAGTGGGCAATGTTTTATTTATTTTTGTGACTTTAAATATTTCTGAAGACCAGTTGGGTGAATAGCCTTTTGTAAATACACCTTTCTGTGTACTTATGCGGACTTTATCATTTATTTTAAATTTAATTTTTTTATTTACAATATTACGCTGTTTCAGTACAACCAATGACGGTTTTTTATCGGCTTGTATAGGTGACATTCCGATGGTACTATGTTTTGAATTATTGTACTTATCTGTTAAAATTGGTAATATAGATATCCAATTATGCAAACCTCTAGCCGTAAACTCTCTAAACATTAATGATTTAAATGTGCGATTAAATCGTTCGACAATACACGCTTTCATAGTACTATAAGTCGAATATTTTTTAATGTTATATTTCATCATTAACTTGTCAAAAGTCGAATTGTAAAATTCTTTACCATTGCCGAGAGTAGGGTAAAAAGGGGAATTCTGGGCCATAGGGAAACCCATAGCTCCCGCAAAACTGTAGCGGGAGCTATACCTTTAACACGGCCGCCCAAACCATCGTTGCGGGAGCTATACCTATAACACGGCCGCCCACTGTCGCCGTTGCAGGCGCTACACCTTATACAACCCTGGTACCTCAATACTCTTTCATCGCTGTATTTAACCCTTACATACCTCTATAACCCCCCCCCCCCACCCATATAATATCTAATGATTATACGCGGTTGATTACGATTGATAACAATCAAACCTTATTCATTCTTAGACTCCCACTGTCTTTTATCTTATGTGCACTGTGTGTATGTGTATTACCTGCATATAATCTTTTTCTATAAATCATATCATTACTATAAAAAATATTAGGATGTTACATTTTTGTACAATCACTTGACAGGTATTTAATAATTTTAGAATTAAATTTTAATACGAATATCTCGATGTGAGTGTGTTAATCAGTAATTATTGACCAGTATATATTATACGAAATATATTAAACTAAAAGTATCGATTTGTGGGAAAATAATTATTTTAATAGTTCACCGTAATTCTACGAAATATATTTAATGTTAGACTAAAAAGTGACGATTCGTGGGAAAATAATTTTTGGCCGCTGCTATTATATACATGTTAATATAGGTTGCTACATTTTTGTACAATCACTTGATAGGTATTTAATGATTATTTTAAAAATGTACATTAGCATAATATTGTATCGTATGTGTAATTAATATGAAAAATGCTTAATGAGTGTACACGAAAAAATCGATTATTAAAAAATAACTTACTAATTCCTACTATACTCCTATATAAGACGGTTTTGCTATTATTTTAATTCAATACGTTTCTAAATTTCAACCGTATCAAGACCTACCCAGGCAGACTTGAGCAGTTAAATTATTTAGAAACGAAATTTAATATGCTAAACCGGCTTTGTCCCATTGTCAATATCGTCTTCCATACAGTACAATCATTTTATGCTCGCATTAAATTATGCTCTCTCTTTAATTAATCTACTCGTTTGGGTCTCATCGTTTTGTTCTCGCGTGTGCATTAATATTTTTATTACATTTATAATTATTACAACTTTCTATCATAACATTCTGAAAAAATGTTTTCTTGCACCGTGTGTAATAAAGTATTCACAGTCAAACGTAATTTAGTAAGACACACTAAAGCTCACAACGACAACAAATTGTCATGCAATGTATGTTCGAAAGTGTTTACACGCAAGGAACACCTAACCAATCATACGAAAAAAATTCATAGTAAGTATCTTAATTATTATTTGTATGTTAATCATTATACATATTTATTATTTATTTTAACAGATAACAATGTTAATTTACCAGTAAAACAACAAAACACAGATTTGGAGGTATCTACAAATAATTCAAAAACCAAAATTTCGTCGGTCGACAACAATAGTAATATTTTCAAACATATGATGCTAACCGAAAAAAATCATAGTTATAACGGTAAGATTGTATAAATGTCTATTTAATTAAATCAACGTTTATTATATTTAACATTATTTTTTAGTATAAACATTATATACCGATTTAATGTCTTTGTTACTATACTATACTATATCTTTATATTAAATTAATATTTTTTCATCGTTATATTATAGATATTTTCAATTCACGTAAACGGGAAAACGAGAATTCTGCTTGTGCAATTAAATTAAAAAAGGCTCGAATGGAATTGGTAAAAACACCGGGTTTTATAGAAATCGCATCATCACATCATCGTAAAGTCGTCTGGTACTATGCAAAGAATATCAAAAATTTATGTAGTTATCGCGCATTTTTCAACTCCATAAAGAAAGATTTAATTAAAATATTACATAAAAGCACAATTGTTCGTCCTATTAAATACAACTTGAAACTGGAAAGTAGCTACAATATACCAAACGTTGAAAATTCTGCCGAGAATAGAGCATTTAAAACATCGGCAAAAGAAGTCTTCGTAGATTCAGACATTGAAAAATTAATAGAAGACGACTGTATGATCCTCCTTTCTGAAGAAGATACATATATGAGCAGAGGTAGCGGGTTTTCTCTGCAGAAAATCGACGGATTATTGTTGGCCGTATGTCGGTATATACCTATGAGTGGATCGTCATATATTTCTTTGCCAGTTGATATTCAAAATAAAAAAGCAGTTATCAACCTGTTTACGCGACAGAATCTATCGAAACAAATTCTCTAGATGGGCTGTACACGCGATTATAATAACCGGACGAAGGAGACGAGATATGAAAGAGAATACTAAAATTACTACTTAAAGAACAATAATATATTATTATGACAAATAATGCAAAAAAATATTAATTAAATACAATATAACAAAATCTTATAACAATTATAACAATCTCTTAACAATATAATAATAATATACAAAAGAAAAAACTCACAATGGTTGCGTGATATAATAAAGAAAGATTCGGCGCTACGACCAGTGATTGCGTGGTGCAATAAATACAAAATTCGGCGCTATGACCAGTGGTTATGAAAAACCAAGAAAACTTTGGTGCTGCGACCAGTGGTGCACCGATGACGGACGCGGTACTACAAAAAACCCGTCGCGCGGCATACAAGTCTACAGCGGCACGATAACCTAACTTGTAGGTTTTCGCACCGCGATAGTCACTCCACTGAACTCTGTTCGACGCGAACACAACCCACAAAATAAAGATCAACACTGCTTTAAGTGGGCTATACTGTCAAAACATATTGTAGGAGATCACAAGTACCGTGTAGACGAAAATTATTTACTACATGAAAACAAATATGATTTTTCTGGATTAACTTTTCCGACACCTATTCATGAAATAAAAATATTCGAAAAAAATAATCCAAAAGTTTCAGTGAATGTGTATGGGCTGAAAATAGAAAAAGAAAATAAAATTGTAAAAAATACCGTATACCCGCTTAAAGTTGCTGATGAGGAGAAAAAAGAACATTTCGATCTACTTTTAATTAACGACAAGAAAAACACACATTATACATACATTTCTAATTTTTCAAGTACGAAATCAAAAGACGTCCCATCATGATAAAGTTTATTTTTGTAAACGATGCTTCACAAGTTTCGATAATCGCCCTAAAAAATTCAAATTGCATGGACTGGCTGCCCTCGAAGAGCATATGAAGATTTGCGGAGCTCATAAACCCATACAGCCCGTATTACCTGAAAAAGGAGAAACACTTCAATTCGAGGCATGGTCGAAAGCACAGAAACATCCAATAGTGATATACGCAGATTTCGAAGCTCTTCTTATAAAATGCATGGAAAATAAAGGTGAAAATACTCGAATTATTCAGAAACATAGCCCGATGAGTTATGGATTTTTGGTCAAACCTTCGAATGATATACCAAACGAGTTGTTAGAGAAATTTAATATACCACTAGAACCAATAATTTTTCGAGGATCAGAGTCAAACACTGAAGTGGCTAAATCTTTCGTGGAAAAGATCGTTGATGTGGTGCGTAGAATCGATAAATTATTAAATACAAATATACCTATTATTATGTCGGACGAAGAAAAAAGAGACTTCACGACGAAGAAAGAATGTAATCTATGTAAAGTGCAGTTTTCCGAAAAAAACCATAAAGTCGCAGACCATCAACATTTAACCGGCCGTTTTAGACAAACATTGTGTAATAATTGTAATATGAAACTAAAGAAACCAAATTTTGTACCATGTTTTTTACACAACTTATCGCATTATGACGCGCATTTCATCATACAAGAGCTCGGTTACGATGAAAATATTATTTCTATTATTCCTAACAGCGAAGAGAAATTTATTTCATTTTCAAAATATGTAACCTCAGCTTTCACAGTAAGGTTTATCGCACAAAACTTCTTACATCATTGTTGTTCTCGATTGTTTTTCTCGTTTTGTGCGATTATTTCCAATCAAAAGATCGACTGCCCGGGTTGTCACCAATCGAATAGTCAATGATTATATCAATGTTCATGGTCCACCGAAAAATATCCTTTCGGACCACGGAGTCCAATTTATGAGTAAGCTCTGGCAAAAGCGTCTCTCTGAACTTGGCGTATCAGTTACGACTACAAGTGTATACCATCCACAAAGTAATCCCGCTGAACGAGTCATGAGAGAATTAGGAAGACTGTTCCGAACCTACTGTCATGCCAAACACACAGAATGGCCCCATTATCTCCAATACATAGAATGGGTATTGAACAATACAGTACATGAGGCAACTGGTTTCACTCTTCAAGAACTTTTCCTTCAAGAATCACGATATAGTCCTATATATGAAGTGATCAAATACCCACCGGGCATTACTCATGACGTCACTATGAAATTGACCATGGCGAGGGAAGTTCAATGGACCAAAGCCGAACAAAGACGTGTGCGCCATGCTAGGCGTGGTATACCTGTGAATTATCAAATCGGGGATAAGGTGTTGGTTCGAGCACACCGAGTATCATCTTTTGCAGACCAATGTATAAAAAATTTTTTTTTATTATTTGAAGGCCCGTTCGAAATTACCGGCAAAAAACATCAAAATGCATACGTGTTGTCTGATCCTGCAACTAAAGAAATTCAAGGGACGTTTAATGTAATACATCTACGTAAATACCTTGCCCCAAGTCAATTAAAAATATAGTTTGTTCTGGAATATCGTTTGTTTATCAACAGTTCGTTTTTGTTTATTTATTATTCTATTGATAGTTTTTTTAAATCCTATTGATTTATCTATTTATTTTATTTTACTTTCTAAGTTTTCTCCTAGTTTTTAATTTGTAATAATTATTTTTCGACGTCAGTCATATGTAGAAGCATCCTCTGTACACATCGATACTTCTACAGGGGGGTTTCTGTGACGTAATATATTACATGCCGGGCTCGGTGGACTCCGCTCCCTGTTGTCGGGTGGGTGCGGGGACCGTATCGGTCCGATTGTTTATTTTTGTAACGAATGTCGTTTAATAATTATATTTCTAATATTTAAATTGTCGACAGTCCAACCGTAACCGCTGTCACGATTCGGTTTGTGTCTCTCGCGATCCGTCAATTTTCGTTTGACTAATTATTATTTTACATTTAACCTTTATTAAATGTGTTACAACAAAAACATGGAGTAGTTTTTCTTTTCCGGTCCCCGCGGCGAATCTGCCGACGGGCAAGATGTTTGGACACGCATTGATGCAACCGCATCAATGCGGGTAACTATAAGCTTATATATCCGTATCTAGATGTAGAGTGTGACTTGGCTAAACTGACCGTTCCTTATTTATTTATTTATTTTCTTTTATTTCCTTTTTTTTGTTTTTTATTTATTTACTTTTTTATTCGTAATTTTCCATAGACCAGAACCCCGTATCGCATGTAGGATTCTGGTCTGTGTATCAGAGCGAGCGTACTTCATTGGCGCAAAAGATGAAAATCCTCGTGACTCGGACCCCCGGGTCTCGGCACGGGGTTGGCGACCCGCGTTGGTAGTTCGTGGTCGGCCACATGACATTCGTCTGACGAGGTAAAGTCGGCGAACAGTCACAGTATCGTTTTATGGCGTCGAGTTTATCAACATTAGCCTCAAATCTTATTACTAAAGATTTATCCAAGTTTCATGAAACAGCCAAAGTTTTTGACTCTATGGATTTACCACTCGTTACACGAAAAGGTATATATCCATACGAGTATACGGATAGTTGGGATAGTCTGGAAGAAATACGTTTGCCGCCAAAGGATGCTTTTTATAGTACATTGACAGAAACAGAGATTTCCGAGGACGACTACAAACACGCGGAAAAAGTCTGGAGCCACTTTGGATGTAAGACTTTAGGAGAATATTTAGATTTATATCTCAAAGTAGACGTCTTGTTGTTAGCTGATGCTTTCGAAAATTTCCGTCACCTATGTTTAAACACATACAATCTAGACCCGGCATATTATTATACGGCACCAGGGTTTAGTTTCGATTGTATGCTTAAACATACAAAGGCGAAATTGGAACTCCTCACAGATTATGATATAGTGCTTATGTTGGAAAAAGGTAATATTATTTAATTTCTTATATAATTTATATCTGATTAACTAATTTACAGGTATTTGATGTGGTTTAACACAGGCAAGTATGCGATACGCGAAAGCGAATAACCCAAAAATGGCCGATTACGATAACACTAAACCAAATTCTTATTTGATATACCAAGATTGTAAGTATATACATGTATAATTTATTTTTTTTAAAAAAAATATTTTAATTTAACTTATTTTCAGGTAATAACTTATACGGATGGGCCATGTCGCAGTACATGCCATACGGTGGTTTTAAGTGGATCGAACCGACACTCGACGGTCTTAACGAGTTAACAGAAACGTCAGACGTAGGAAAAGTGTATGAGATAGATATATCGTATCCACAACATCTTCATGACAAACACAACGATTTGCCGTTCCTCCCGTCTAACAGAATACCACCCAGATCAAAAATTCAAAAACTAATGGCAACGTTAGAGAAGAAGGAGCGATATATCGTGCATTACCGAAGTTTAAAACAGGCTATTGCTAATGGACTAAAAGTTGAAAAAGTAAATTTTATTTTAAACAGTAACAGTTACTAGTTTTATACATCTATACTTGATAGTATACACTTGATATATACATATATATTTGTAAACTGATTTTGATTAAGAATTGTAAAACAAAAACATATATTCGTTAATTATGAAATTAATTTTTATTGAGAAAATAAAAAACATACAATTTAAATATTATTTATAAACCATTTTCTTAATGCAAAAACTTTATAAAATATACAATGTTTTGGGTTTAAATTCATATGGAAAATACAACAAGGTAAACTATCTTCAATGCATAATTGATCCAGTCGTGGACATCCGAGTTGTTCAATGTTGATAACAGTTACGTGTGGAATAAAGTTGTTAATAATTTTCTGTTTTTGTTCTCCTTTAACTTAAATATGCTCAAAGTTGAGCGAATTCAATATTCTATCGATTTCTTCGTACTCGACATCGCCGTATTCCATCGACAGGTCATGATAATGCTGTTCAAGCCATTTATTAGTCCTTTTACTCTTTTCGTCTTGTGTGTTGTTATAGTGTTTGAAAATCCAGTGTTGTGTGGACCAAGTATCGGTATCGATAACCGACAGTTCCTTAATAAGGTATTTTGAATTTGTTCCAAGAACGCATTGAATATCTAATATAGCCGATGACATTATTACGCACGTCTTTCTCTTTGTGTAGTCACTATACTACTAACTATTACATTATTATTTGTATTTAACATTAGTATGTTTATTATTTAATATTCTTTGCAGAATTTTGAATATCAATTAAAGCATCTCGTATACTTTTCACATTATTTTCAAGAGCAATAAAAGATATGTTATTTTGTTCTATATTATTCTCAATAGTATTTATCTTTGTTTGAAAAGTTATAATATATTTTTTTAATGTATCGATTTCCATGTATACAGTTTCTAACATGCGTATTTTATCCTGAAGATTAATAATATTATTTTTATATAGATCTAATGTTTGTTTATTTGTCATTACATGAGATTTAAGTATTCTGTAAGATTCCTGAATTTGATTAGTTGTTTTACTTTCACGTTCACTGATCGAGTTGTTGAATACATCCATGATGTATGAATTTATATAAAATACTGCGATTATAATTTAAGATCATTGGCTTTTATCCAACTGTTATGCGATTTGTCGAAACCTAACCACTTGACGAATATTTTATTGCCTTTTTTACGTATAATTTTTTCAACCAGATAATCGTTGGGATAATATATTTTAGATAATTCTTCACAATAAAAACACCCAGCTATAGGTCCCCCTGTATAATCTTCTAATTGGTAAGTAGTAGGCATTGTTTTGTTTATTTTCACAATTTTAAATATTTCCGAAGACCAGTTTGGCAAATATCCTTTTGTAAATATTCCTTTATGTGTACTAATACGGACTTTGTCATTTATTTTAAATTTAATTTTTCTATTTACGATATTACGTTGTTTCAATACAACTAATGACGGGTTTTCGTTGGCTTGCATAGGTGACACTCCGACAGTACTATGCATAGATTTATTATACTTGTCTATTAACATTCCTAATATAGAAATCCAATTATGCGAGCCTCTGCCCGTAAACTCTCTAAACATTAACGACTTTAACGTACGATTAAATCGTTCGACAATACACGCTTTTGTAGTACTATAAGTCGAATATTTCTTAATGTTATATTTATCCATTAACGTGTTAAATGCTTTGTTGTAAAATTCTTTACCATTATCGAGTTGTAATAACCTCGGTGAGCGATTAATTAATATTTTAGACATTGCATTGGTGACTTCGGTACCTGTTTTAGATTTAAGCGGTATAGCCCACGCGAATTTTGTAAAACAATCGATTACACATAGTATATACTTGAATCCTTTATTTTGTTTTGAATACGGTATCATTTCAACCAAGTCGGCTTGCCATAAATCGTTTTTACCATACACATTGACCCTTCGTCTAACATAATTTTTTCTTGACGGTTTATGCAGTTCAAACGCAATTTCACGTTTAGACATTGGGTATTCGTTTTATTAAACAGGCTTCCAATAGTTCTTCGAAAATCGATAAAATTTCATTGGATACACCTGTATTACCTGCCGCTTGTGATGATAGTAAAAGTCGTAATCTATCGACTAGTTCGTTTGGATCGTCCCAATACACTAAGTTATGTTTCTGCAGTTTTACAGAAAGCCCACTCCCCGATAATGGAAACAACTTTACAATGACACCTGTATATTTATCACCACACTTTTTAATCTTTTTACCGTCTTGTGTCAAATGTGCAGAGGTCTGAATAAGTATCTGTTTATATGTTTTCAAGTCATTTTCAGTGTATACTGTCGGATGTTTATAAAACAACAAACGAACGAGACCGGGTGTTAATGGGTAAACTATGTCTTTGATAATTAATTTGTTTTGAAAGAAATTGATTTTTTCATTGCCTAGAGTAATAATCCCGTTAGAATAATTTAATTTTGGACCGTAAGTTTTATCTAAATCATAAGATTGAAACCAATTGATTATTCTTTGCCGATATTTATCATCGCTTGTGTTTTCTTCATCAAGTAAACTTTCAATAGGTTCTGTTTCTTCAATATTATTTTTATCTATATTTTGTGGTGGTAGTGGTGTTGATGGAGGGAGCGGTGGTGATACTAGAAATGACGTATTTGATATTTTATTTAGTGGATCGATTATTGGTTTAAACGTTTTTGATACTAATTGTTGAACATTAGTTTCACCGGTTTTCAAAAGGTTATATTTTCGTTTAATACAATCTTTCGCCTTAACTATCTCGTTTAATATACTTTCCTCGTCCATGATTACGTGTTAAATGCGAATTATATACATAAATCACCGTCTTATATAACAACATACGTGTCAAAACCGAATCGATAACGTCCGTTGTCACGTTCACTGTCTTTACAAATTACGACAAATGAAAACCGATCCCGATTCCAGCATGTTGTGCAAAAAAGTTTAAATTCTGAAAAATTCATATCAGCGGAACAGTGTTCGTTATACACGTGTTTTAAATTTCTCTCGTCTTGTTTAAATAATATAATTAAATTAGCATTATCACGTATTAACTGCTTGGGTACTTTCGAATAACTCTGAGCCAGATAAAATATATCAACTTTATTGTGTCTTCCACGTGAAAAATAATCTCTAATGACACCTTGGTGTTCACCGATTACGTCATCCATGACAAACACAGAATTAGGTAAAACCTCTTCAGGACGAATAACATTTTCGTTTTCAAAAAATGTAAATATATTAACGTCGTCAATTTCGTCAATAATTTGTTTCAGTAACTGATATTTCGGTTGTTCCAACGTTTTGGCATATATGTAAACGTTTTCGAATCGTAAACCGTTTTCATCAACTAGCAGAAAATATATTAAATTTGTTTTTCCACAACCAGAACTGCCCAATATTAAAGACCGTACAGTGTTTGGAAACAGCGGTCCGTGTCTTGATTTCGCAGTTTCCGGTGTATCGATGTTATAAACTGAGAGTTTTTGCTCCTGTTCGATGAACCGCATTTTAATATAAATAGAGTGATACTGTTATAAAGTGAATCACACGATGGCCTGCTTTCGAAAGAATAACACAAATAAAGGCTCGAGTGTTGTGAACTCTCTTATAAACCATCTGCCAGTGGAATTACATTTACCAGGCTACAGGTATGTAAATCATTAACTCACGATAAGTCGATATATAACATATAATATTGTTCTAGATTTTGTGGTCCGGGTACTAAATTACGTGAGAGGTTGGCACGCGGTGAACGTGGAATAAACAATTTGGACGAATTAGCTCGAGAACACGATATAGCTTATGAAAATAGTAATACGTTAGCCGATAGACATAACGCAGACAAAATTTTAGAAAATCAAGCTTGGGAGGTATTTAAGTCGAAGAATTCGGATCTTAAGGAAAAAGCTGCCTCTTAGCTGGTGACTACGGCTATGAAGGCTAAACGCAAGATGGGTGCCGGATGTGGTTTTAAATGTGTGGTCAATGCTGCTAAAAACGCGATAAAAAATAAAATTGGTGAAAAAAATATAATGAAATTAACGAAAGTGTGTGTTGCGGCAGCTAAAAAATCATGTAAAAATAAGAAAACTAAAACTCCCAGAGTAATACCAATACCTAAAAAGGGTGGAGTATTACCGTTAATACCGATATTCGCGGGCTTGTCTGCGCTAGGTGCACTTACGGGTGGTATCGCTAACGTAGTTAAAACCGCAAATGATATGAAATCTAATAGAAATACACCCATTCATTTGGGTAAAGGTTTATATCATTCACCGTATAAAGGGGAATCGTATAAAATTGAAAAAGGTAATGGTTTGTATCTAACGCCGTATAGAGGAGATGGAATAAAAAAGAAAACCAGAAAAACGAAAAAAATCTCAAAAAACTAATTTCTACGTTACCCAATAGAGCGTTATACGATTATGAGATTATAAAGTATGCACGTATGCTGAAAATACCTCATTTCATCGGAGTATTTTCAAGAGACAGGTTACCTATCCGTCCTAAACATAACGAATCGGCAGTGATTAACTTGGATATTGAAGATAGTACGGGCACTCATTGGGTAGCGTATAAAAAAACGAAAATCAAATAGAGTATTATGACAGTTTCGGAAACTTGGTTCCACCACTAGAATTACAAAAATATTTTGACGGATGCGATATAAAATATAATTACGAAAACCAACAAAAATATAATACGACAAATTGTGGGCACTTGTGTTTGAAATTTTTATCATGTATACGATAACATTAAATGGGAATTCATCGAATTTGTCCTGTGATTTTTTTCCACCTATAGAAGTCAGTAAAGACGCAAAGATGAGTCTTCTAAGTTTACAAACAAATAATTCTATTCCTAATATAAACGATAAATGTAATAAAATAGGGATTGTCCATAAGGATTCGATACAGAATATAGTAAAAGATGTGTTTACATTACCTACAGGTTCGTATGAGTTAAATGAATTGGAAACGGTAATTAAACAAATTTTATCAGACAAAGAGATTACATTTGAGTTGAAAGCAAACAATAACACGTTAAAATGTGAAATGAAATGTAGTGATATTGTGGATTTTTCTATTGATAATAGTATTGGCCCATTGCTAGGCTTTACAACTGATAAAAAATATGAGGCTAACATGAAACATCAATCGGACTCATTGGTTAATATGAGCAAAATAAACTGTATATATATTGAATCAATCATGGTTGTGGGCTCATTCAACAACGGGATACAGTGTCATATATTACACGAATTTTATCCAAACGTTCCACCCGGTTATAAAATTATAGAAATTCCTAAACATTTAGTTTCGTACTCACTTAATTGCACGACAATTAATCAAATTAGCTTAACTTTGAAAGACCAAGACGGACAATTGATCGATTTGCGAGGAGAACCTATTTCAGTACGGATATTAATTCAGGATAACATTAACGATGGGTATACAATTTTATAATATAAAAAGAGTTGTAAACAAAAAATCCATCAGTAATGCTAAAAGCGTCAATACGATAACACGTGTAAAAAAAGGAATACACTCAAAAGTCATTAAGAAATTAACTAAAAACAATTTAAATTTTCTCCGTTCAATAAAAGCTCTATAACAATGGATGACGGTTATTTAAACGTGACGGGCGACTATATTGACGATTGTCGGATAACTCAAATCGAGTATCATTCATTTTTACCGTATTCAACATCGGCATTGTTCAATAACGATGAAATATGTATTGCTTTACATAACGCTGAATCATATACTCTCCCATGTGAAAGTTATATCTATATCGAAGGAACAATTGACAAACCTGAAGGTTTGGATGAGAACGTTCGTTTCATAAACAACGGTTTAACATTTCTTTTTTCCGAAATGAAATACGAGATAAATGGTGTTCAAATTCAAAAACTTGTTAACCCCGGTATAACTTCGACATTAAAAGGTTATTGTTCGTATAATAACACTGATATTATCGCACGTTGTAACTCTGCTTGGGATTGTGACTTTGATAATATAAATCATGATTTTGCAGAATCAAATACGTTTAACGGTTGTATTAACCTTAAAGACTTGTTTGGATTTTGTGAAGATTATAAGCGTATATTAATTAATTGTAATCAACAACTTACTATGAACAGATCATCGTTAGACATTAATGCTATTAAATTATTCAAACCCGATAATGCCTTGGATACAAATGCATCGAAACTGAAAGATGTTAAATTAAATGTTACTAAAATATTATGGAGAATGCCCATGGTCAAAGTCAGCGATAGAGAAAAAATTACACTTTTAAAAGTCATAAACAGTCATAAACCTGTTACGTGCGCATTTAGAACATGGGAACTGTGCGAATACCCGATTTTACCACAAAATACTACGCACTCGTGGAAAGTAAAAACATCAAACAAATTAGAAAAACCACGTTATGCCATAATAGGGTTTCAAACTAATAGGAAAAATAGTAATAATAATCCGATATCGTATTTCGACCACTGCATAATTAAAAATTTAAAAGTATATTTAAATTCCGACGTGTTTCCCTACGAAGATTTTCAATGTGATTTCACAAAGAATAAAATTGCTACATTATACAGAGCTTATACAGAGTTTCAAAAATCATACTATGGTAATGATAATGTTACACCTTTATTGAACAGAACCAATTTCAAAAAATACGCTCCAATCATAGTTGTTGATATGAGTAGACAATACGACAACGTCAAGACATCCACCGTAGACCTAAGGATTGAATTTGAGGCAAACGAAAAGTTTGCAGATGCAACATCAGCATATTGTTTAATTATACATGACCAAATTATAACTTACAATCCCTTCAACGGGGAAGTAAGAATTTTGTAAATTTTTATTGTATAACTTAATGTTAAGAAATAATAAAAAATTAATATTTTACGAAATATATTTCGTAGAATTACGGTGAACTATTAAAATAATTATTTTCCCACAAATCGATACTTTTAGTTTAATATATTTCGTATAATATATACTGGTCAATAATTACTGATTAACACACTCACATCGAGATATTCGTATTAAAATTTAATTCTAAAATTATTAAATACCTGTCAAGTGATTGTACAAAAATGTAACATCCTAATATTTTTTATAGTAATGATATGATTTATAGAAAAAGATTATATGCAGGTAATACACATACACACAGTGCACATAAGATAAAAGACAGTGGGAGTCTAAGAATGAATAAGGTTTGATTGTTATCAATCGTAATCAACCGCGTATAATCATTAGATATTATATGGGTGGGGGGGGGGTTATAGAGGTATGTAAGGGTTAAATACAGCGATGAAAGAGTATTGAGGTACCAGGGTTGTATAAGATGTAGCGCCTGCAACGGCGACAGTGGGCGGCCGTGTTATAGGTTTAGCTCCCACAACGATGGTTTGGGCGGCCGTGTTAAAGGTATAGCTCCCGCTACAGTTTTGCGGGAGCTATGGGTTTCCCTATGGCCCAGAATTCCCCTTTTTACCCTACTGTCGAGTTGTAACAATCTCGGTGAGCGTCTAATTAATAATTTCGATATTGCATTGGCGACTTCTGTTCCTGTTTTTGATTTAAGTGGTATAGTCCACGCGAATTTTGTAAAACAATCGATTTCACATAGTATGTACTTGAACCCTTTATTTTGTTTTGAATACGGTATCATTTCAACCAAGTCGGCTTGCCATAAATCGTTTTTTCCATACACATTGACTTTTCGTCTTATATAATTTTTTCTCGACGGTTTATGCAGTTCAAACGCGATTTCGCGTTTAGACATTTGGTATTCGTTTTATTAAGACCACTTCCAGTAGTTCTTCGAAAATCGATAAAATTTCGTTGGATACACCAGTATTACCCGCAGCTTGTGATGACAATAAAAGTCGTAATCTATCAATTAGCTCGTTTGGATCATCCCAATATACTAAGTTATGTCTTTGCAGTTTCATGGAAAGCCCACTCCCTGAGGCCGAGAACAATTTTACAACGATTTCTGTGTATTTATCCCCGCCTTTTTTAATTTTTGTTTTGTCTAGAGTCAAATGAGCAGAGGTTTGAACAAGTAACTGTTTATATGTTTCCAAGTCATTTTCGGTGTATGCTACTGGATGTTTATAAAATAACAAACGAACGAGTCCGGGTGTTAACGGGTAAGTGATGTCTCTGATAATTAATGTGTTTTGAAAGAAATTAATTTTTTTATTACCTAAAGTTATAACTCCATTGGAGTTATTTAATTTTGGACCGTAAATTTTATCTATATCATCAGATAGAAACCAGTTGATTATTCTTTGATGATGTTTATCTTTGTTAATGTTTTCTTCGTCAGTAAAATTTTCAATAGGTTCTAATGTCTCAGTATTTTTTTTGTCTATGTTCTGCATTGATGATGGTGACATAAATAAGGAATGCGTTATATTTGATATTTTGTTTGGTGGATCGATTATTGGTTTAAACGTTTGTGATATTAATTGTTGAACATTAGTTTCACCAGTTTTTAACGCTTTCAATTTTCGTCTAATACAATCTTTTGCTTTAACTAACTCGTTTAATATACTTTCTTCGTCCATGATTACGTGTTAAATGCGATCCAATTTGTGAAACACCATATTATATAACAACAAAAGTGTCAAAACCAAGTCGATAACGACCGTTATCACGCTCACTGTCTTTGCAAATAACGACAAACGAAAACCAATCACGATTCCAACATGTTATACAAATATTTTTAAATTCAATAAAACTCATATCACCGGAACAGTGTTCGTTATACACATGTTTTAAATTTCTCTCGTCTTTTTTAAATAATACAATTAAATTCGCATTATCACGTATTAACTGCTTGGGTACTTTCGAATAACTTTGAGCTAAATAAAATATATCTACTTTATTGTGTCGTCCACGTGAAAAATATTCTCTAATGACACCTTGGTGTTCACCGATTACGTCATCCATCACAAACACAGAATTAGGCATTACTTTTTCTGGGGGAATAACTTTATCGTTTTCAAAAAATGTAAATATATTAACGCCGTCAATATCATCGATAATTCTTTTCAATAATTTATATTTCGGTTGTTCCAGCGTCTTGGCACATATGTAAACGTTTTCGAATCGTAACCCGTTCTCGTTAACGAGTAGAAAATATATTAAATTTGTTTTTCCACAACCAGAACTACCCAATATTAGTGAGCGTACAGTGTTTGGGAACAGAGGTCCATGTCTTGATTTTACAGTATCTGACGTATCAATATTATAAATTGAGATTTTTTTTTCTTGCTCGATAAAGCGCATTTTAATATAAATACAGTCGTACTGTTATGAAATGTATCACACGATGTCCCGCGTTCGAAAGAATAACACGAATAAAGGCTCGGGAGTTGTAAACTCTCTTATAAACCATTTGCCAGTAGAACTACATTTACCAGGCTATAAGTATGTGAGTATAAATCTAAAGTTTATTATAAGAATATAAATATATTTTTTTTTTTTATTATAGATTTTGTGGTCCGTGTACTAAATTACGCGAAAGGCTGGCACGCGGTGAACGTGGAATTAATAATTTGGACGAATTAGCTAGAGAACACGATATAGCTTATAAAAATAGTAATTCATTAATCGATAGGCATAAAGCAGATGAAATTTTAGAAAATCGGGCTTGGGAAGTATTCAAATCGAAGAATTCGGGTTTGAAAGAAAAAGCCGCCTCTTGGTTGGTAACTACAGCTATGAAAGCTAAACGTAAGATGGGTGCTGGGTGTGGATTTAAATGCGCGGTTAATGCCGCTAAAAAAGCAATAAAAAATAAAATCGGTGAAAGAAACCTAACAAAATTGACTAAAATGTGTGATGCGGCAGCGAGAAAATCGTTATGTAAAAATAAAAAAACAAAAACCCCCAGAATTATACCAATACCTAAAAAGGGTGGAGTGTTACCATTAATACCTATATTCGCAGGTCTGTCTGCACTAGGTGCACTTACGGGTGGTATTGCTAACGTAGTCAAAACCGTCAACGATATGAAATCTAATAGAAACGCTTCTATTCATATGGGTAAAGGTTTATACCTTGCACCGTATAAAGGTGAGTCGTAAAAAATTGAAAAAGATTATGGATTATATTTGACACCGTATAAAAGAAATGAAATGGTAAGGACAACGAAAAAACCGAAAAAAAAACATTCATATCAAAAAACTAATTTCTACGTTACCCAATAGAGCGTTATACGATTATGAAGTTATAAAGTATGCACGTATGCTGAAAATACCTCATTTCGTCGGCGTATTCTCAAGAGATAGGTTACCTATCCATCCTAAACATAAAGAATCGGCTGTAGTTAACTTGGATTTTGAAGATAGCACGGGAACACATTGGGTAGCGTATAAAAAAATCGGATATCAAGTGGAATATTACGACAGTTTTGGAAACTTGCCACCGCCATTAGAACTACAAAAATATTTTAAAGGATGTGATATTAAATATAATTACGAAAGACATCAGAAATTTAATACGATAAACTGCGGACATTTGTGTTTGAAATGTTTATCATGTACACGATAACATTAAATGGAAATTCCTCGAATTTGTCCTGTGATTTTTTTCCACCTATAGAAGTCAGTAAAGATGCGAAAATATGTCTTTTAAGTTTACAGACAAATAATTCTATTCCTAATATAAACGATAAACGTAATCAAATAGGAATCGTGCATATAAAATCGACAAAAAAATTCGTAAAAGATGTGTATACAATACCTACAGGCTCGTATGAGTTAAGTGAATTGGAAACGGTAATCAAACAAATATTATTGGATACTGAGACTACGTTTGAGTTGAAAGCAAACAACAATACGTTAAAATGCGAAATGAAATGTAGTGGTATTGTCGATTTCTCTATGGATAATAGTATAGGTCCATTGCTAGGCTTTACAGCAAACAAAAAATATGAGGCTAACGTGCGACATCAATCGAACTCATTGTTGAATATGACCAAGATAAACTGTATATTTATTGAATTAAACTTGGTTGCGGGCTTATTCAACAACGGGAGAGAGTGTCATATATTACACGAGTTTTATCCAAACGTTCCACCCGGCTATAAAATTATAGAAATCCCAAAACATTTGGTATCGTACTCTCTTAATTGCACAACAACTAATCAAATTAGTTTAGCTTTAAAAGATCAAAACGGTCAGTTAATCGATCTGCGAAGAGAACCTGTTTCGATACGGTTATTAATTCAAGATCATATTAGCGATGGGTCTACAATTTTATAATATAAAAAGAGTCGAGTATGAGAAACCTCTCAGTAACGTAAAAAGCATCAATACGACAAGAAGTGTCAACAAAGGGGAACAAAACCAAATCACTAAGATATTAACTAAGAACAATTTAAATTTTCTCCGTTCAATAAAAGCTCTATAATAATGGACGACAGTTATTTAAACGTAACGGTGGGTTATGTGGATGAATGTCGGATAACTCGGATCTAATATCATTCATTTTTACCGTATTCAACATCAGCACTGCCCAACAACGACGAAATATGTATCGCATTACATAACGCCGAATCGTATAGTCTTCCATGTGAAAGTTATATCTATATCGAAGGAACGATTGACAAACCTGCAGGTTTGGTCGAATATGTTCGTTTCATAAACAACGGTTTAACATATCATTTTTCCGAAATGAAGTATGAAATAAATGGTGCTCAAATTCAAAAAGTTATAAATCCCGGTATAACTTCAACATTAAAAGGTTATTGTTCATACAATAATACGGATATTATCGCACGTTGTAATTCTGCTTGGAGTAATGATTTTGAAAATATAAATCAAGATTTTATAGAATCAAACAAATTCAATGGATGTATTAACCTTAAAGACGTATTCGGATTTTGTGAGGATTATAAACGTATTTTAATAAATTGTAATCAACAACTTACCATGAACAGATCGTCTTTAGACTTAAATGCTATTAAATTATTTAAAACCGATAATACTGTTGAGAAAGATGTTGCAAAACTAAAAGGCGTTAAAGTAAATATTTCTAAAATATTTTGGAGAATGCCTATGGTTAAAGTCAACGATAGAGAAAAAATTACACTTTTAAAAGTAATAAACAGTCATAAACCTGTTACGTGTGCGTTTAGATCATGGGATCTATGTGAATACCCGGTTTTACCACAAAATACTACGCACTCATGGAAAGTAAAAACATCGAATAAATTAGAAAAACCAAGATATGTCATAATAGGATTTCAGACTAATAGAAAAAATAGTACTATAAACTCCATGTCACATTTCGATCATTGTAAAATCAAAAACTTGAAGGTTTATTTAAATTCCGATGTGTTTCCCTACGAAGATTTTCAATGTGATTTCACGAAGAATAAAATAGCTACATTATACAGAGCTTATGCAGAGTTTCAAAAATCATATTATGGTAACGATAATGTTACTCCTTTATTGAACAGAACCAATTTAAAAAATTACGCACCGATTATAGTTATCGATATGAGCAGACAGAACGACAACATCAAGACGTCGAACAATTTGATCTGATTGATATAATTTATCTGAGTGGGAGGTACAAATAGTGCAATTTCTTCATCGGGTATATTATTAATATATGAAATCATTTCTCTAATGTCTGACACGTTTTTGAAATTTTTTGCAGCTAGTACGTTCAGTACTTCTTCAAATTGATTTATTATAATTGGTCTAACGATTATAGTTTTTCTTAAAAACCGATTCAAAAATTGAACGTTCCAAATTTTGAAGTGTGAATAAATTTGATCGATTGAGTAATATGCGATGTCCTTCGAATATTCGAGAATTTATAACCAACATATTTTCATCACGATAAACTATTTTCGATAGCGTATAAAATTTATCATTCAGAAAAATACTTTCTTTAGTTTTTTGTGGTAGATCGAGAATAAACGAAAAAATATTTCCCATAAGCAAATATATTCTTTTTAAAAAATCTGGGTGTAAGCTTATGTGGCTTGATGGTGTTAAAATATGAATCCTTACGTTAAAATTATCAGGTATCTACAGGTCTCTACCGAGTACAGTTTCGAAAAGTAAAAAAAAAGTCATGGTCAGCTATAATTGAAATAAGTAGAAAGTAAAAAAAAACAATACGTTAAAATGCGAAATGAAATGTAAAATTTAAACATTAAATAAAAAAAACATAGTCAGCTATAATTGAAATAAGTAAAAAGTAAAAAAAAAAAATTCATCGTCAGTAATAAGTTAAAAATTTTAAAACTTGAAAAAAAAAATATAATATAATATAGGTATAGTGATAGGCGTGGGGCGGAGGAGGGGGGGCAATGTGTGAGTACAGGGGTTGGGGGGTCATCACAAATGCGGAGGGAAGTGCGGAGAGAAATGCGGAGGAATTTCAATGCGGAGGAAATCACATAGAAAGTAAAAAAAAGGGGAGGGGGTGAGGGGAGGGGTTGTGCAATGTGTGAGTGCGGGGGTTGGGGGGTCATCACAAATGCGGTGGAATTACAAATGCGGAGGGATTTGCGGAGAGAAATGCGGAGGAATTTCAATGCGGAGGGAAATGCGGAGGAATTTACGAATGCGGAGGAAAATGCGGAGGAATTTCAATGCGGAGGCTTTTGTATACTCCTTTTTATACTACTGAGGATCAAAAAGTCGTCTTCTATTAATTTTTCAATGTCTGAATCTACGAAGACTTCTTTTGTTGATGTTATAAATGCTCAATTCTCGGCAGAATTTTCAACGTTTGGTATATTGTAGCTACTTTCCAGTTTCAAGTTGTATTAAATAGGACGAACAATTGTGCTTTTATGTAATATTTTAATTAAATCGTTCTTTATGGAGTTGAAAAATGCGTGATAACTACATAAATCATTGATATTCTTTGCATAGTACCAAACGACTTTACGATGATGTGATGATGCGATTTCTATAAAACCCGGTGTTTTTACCAATTCCATTCGAGCCTTTTTTAATTTAATTGTACAAGCAGAATTCTCGTTTTCCCGTTTACGTGAATCGAAAATATCTATAATATAACGATGAAAAAAAAATTAATTTAATATAAAGATATAGTATAGTATAGTAACGAAGACATTATATCGGTATATAATGTTTATACTAAAAAAATAATGTTAAACATAATATACAATATACGTTGATTTAATTAAATAGATATTTATACAATCTTACAGTTATAACTATGATTTTTTTCGGTTAGCATCATATGTTTGAAAATATTACTATTGTTGTCGACCGACGAATTTTTGGTTTTTGAATTATTTGTAGATACCTCCAAATCTGTGTTTTGTTTTTTACTGGTAAATTAACATTGTTATCTGTTAAAATAAATAATAAATATGTATAATGATTAACATGCAAATAATAATTAAGATACTTACTATGAATTTTTTTCGTATGATTGTTTAGGTGTTCCTTGCGTGTAAACACTTTCGAACATACCTTGCACGACAATTTGTTCTTGTCGTGAGCTTTAGTGTGTTATACTAAACTACGTTTGGCTGTAAATACTTTATTACATACCGTGCAAATAAACATTTTTCAGAATGTTATGATAGAAAGTTGTAATAATTATAAATACAATAAAAAAATTAATGTACACGTGGGGACAAAACGATGAGACCCAAACGAGTAGATTAATTAAAGAGAGAGCACAATTGTATTGCGATACAAATAACGACTGTACTGTATGGAAGTGAAGACGTTACTGACAATGGGGCAAAGCCGATTTAGTTAGTAAATGAATGATTTTTATTATTTAATGTACGCATGCGCAGAAACGGCGATACATATACGAGTATATCAAAGAGAGAACACAATTGAGGCGTGATGTGAATAACGACTGTTTGGAAGTAAAGACGATACTGACAATGGGTCAAAGCCGGTTTAGCGTATACAATAACTAACAAAACATATTATGCAGGTCTCGACCGATTGCTACAGGTCTGTACAACCCTATCGTATGACTCATTCTATGAGAATGTTGTGTATATTATTATTTAACGGTCTATATGATAAAGGACTTTTTTGCTACATTATATATAAGTCATTAAATTTTTAAGATATGGATATATTTGAGTGAATTAGTGAAATTCTTATAATATGTGTGTGAAAGTGAAATAAATTTCCATAATATATCGATAGACAGCTATGAATAATATTTTAGGTGAAGATATATGATAATTACTATAACAATTATATGTATTATATGTAGTAATTATATTGATTAAAATAATATATATATATATATATATATGGGTTAAATTAATTGTGTGATTTGAAAAGCGACTTAAAGTGTTTACAAACTAGTATAGTACCAGGGGTGAATGTGAATTTGGTTGTTTTCAAGAATAAATTCTATACGATAGTCAGTAACTATATACATTTTATATTATGAAGGACACGCCTATTATTCTTTTGACAACAAAACTCATGCGGATCTGGACAGATTTGTACAACCCTATAGTATGACACATATTATAAGAATGTAGTTCATGAATATTACTTCATTTGCACGAGGGGGAGTGAAATATGTTATTATTTATGTATGTGTGGGTAAAGGAATTTTTTACTTATGTATTAAAAAGTCATTTAATATCTGAAAAATGGATATATGTATGTGAATTATATAAATTCTCATAATATACGGTTAAATAGTTATGAATAATGTTTTTAGAGTTTGTTATAAAGTATTAAATAATGAGATATTTTTTAATTATTACAATAATATACGTTATGTGTACAACCTTCGTGCGTTTATGTATACGTGATAAAATACAATGGGAGTCTAAGGGTGAATAAGGTTTGATTGTTATCAATCGTAATCAACCGTGATTAATCGTAATCATTGCGAACAATCGCGTATTATCATTAGATATTATATGGCCGGGGGGGGGGGGGTAATAGAGGTATGTAAGGGTTAAATACAGCGATGAAATAGTATTGAGGTACCAGGGTCGAATAAGGTTTGGCGCCAGCAGCGGTGGCAGTGGGCGGCCGTGTTAAAAGTATAGCACCCGCTACACTTCAGCGAGTGCTATGGGTTTCCCTATGGTCCAGAATTCCCTTTATTACACTACTTACGTGCGTTTATATAATACGACAATCTGTCGTGTGGTAACTTAAATATACAATACTGCGGAATTTAAACGAAAATCCACTGCAATTGTGCGTGGTCCCCGCGCCAGCTGTTTCGTGGCTGGGAACGTCTAAGAAGTAACATCAAGACGTTGTGGGATTGTTCAAAAAAAAAATTTCATTCAAAAATAGAATTGTCAAGCAGATTGTCAACTACAACTCGTACAACTTCAACAACATGCATACAACCTGCACAGGAATTTCTTTACTAATACTGTAAGTCATTATTAGTTAAGTAATAAATTTATTCATAATTTTTTATTGTTTAATTTAGAGTTATAAATATTTCTTTATTGTTTAATAACTTAAATGCATGTCATCTGAAATAAGTAGTTACGATAGTAGTAGTTCCGATAATTTCGAAGAGGACCCTGATTTCGTCCCGCATTGAAAAAATAAATCAACTATACCTGAACCGTTAAATAAACCGGTAACTAGGTATCAATCGCGAAAACAACGTAGAAAGTCTAAAAGCCTAGACAATCTACTAATTTCTTTAGATTCGGACGTTAATAATCCTGTACTAAAATCAATTAAAACGATGGCAAAACAAGAACCAATCGTATTGTCCTTCGAAACAGCATTACAGCTTGTTCCCCGCTTTAATGGAGAGGACGCACAACAGGTGTACCCATTTATCGATACATGTGATTTCGTTATGAATAACGTAGAAGAATCAACACGTTCGATCCTTTTGCGTGCTATATTGACAAAAATGACTGGGAAAGCTTTTGCGATTAGGCAGTATAGGGAAGTGACTTCATGGGGGATGTTAAAACGATTACTTGAGGACGCTTTCTGTGCTAAACGAACCGCAGGGTATTTACAGTTAGAACTAACAACATGTAAGATGCAAATAGGAGAAAATGTGCAAAGTTATTCTTCACGAATTGAGAGGTTAGAACATGAACTTTGTAACGTAAGCGCTAAAGGTAGATCTACTGCAGATGCCAAAGCTGTGCATGATTATATTCGAGAGATAACACTAACCACATACGTTGAAGGATTATCACTAAGTATTCGAAGTACAATCAAATCAAAAAAACCTTTCAACATTGGAAGATGCAATTAATGAAAGCATAGAAGAAGAAAAAATCTATCAATCAAACAAGGATACTCAACGCATATTACAAGGAAGGCCTTATAATAATAGTAGTGGAAAATATTGTAAGAATTGCAAAAAAAGCAATCATAACACAAATGAATGTAGATATGCGAAACGAGATGTCGAAATAAGCCAACAAAACAAACAATTAAAAGATAATAATAATAAAATAAACTGTGACTCTAAACGACCAATTTGCGGATACTGTCGTAAAAACGGACATTCGATAGAAGAATGTTTTAAGAAAAAAAACGCAGACACAAGAAGAATAAATCACGATAATCAGAATTTACCATCAACGTCGGGAAACGACAAGGAATCGGGCAAGGCGGGCGTTCGTCCGATTCGTGAATTGAAATTAATCGCTCAAGATCGAAAGTATTAACTTTTAAAATAAAATTAACAAATAATCACGCCATGTACAACATACCACAATGTGTCACAGGCACTGCAAAATTACTAGTAGATACGGGCGCAGATCTTAATTTAATAAAATTAAATTCACTTCAAGATGATATTTTAGTATCTGATGCTAAAATCTATAAGATGCAAGGTATAAATGAGCAATTGGTTAGTACTCTGGGAACGTACGACACTAACAATATCAATAAACAATAAAAATTATGAAACTGAATTCCATGTGGTAGATACAACTTTTCCGATCGTTGGAGATGGTATACTAGGAAATCCGTTCTTAAAGGACAACCAAGCCATCATCGATATGAGTAAAGGAGAGATAACTTATCATGAAAATACCACAAGAGTAATACCAGCACGCAGTGAAGTCATAATTCCAGTAAAAATATTTAATAAGGTATTTAGTAAACCAACAAAACATATTAATTCATGCTCAACCAATCAATAAAAATATTCTATGTGGCAACGTGTTGAACATACCAAGAAATAATCAAGTCCTCATCAATGTAATTAATCCGACAGAACAACCACAAACTATCGAAGTACCAAATCTTTCAGATCTATCTCATGAGGTATTCGATATTGTTTCAATGAACACTGTAAAAAAAACGAAGTTCCAAAAAATACAAAGAATCGCATTAAATTATTAAAGGAAACTCTTAGATGCGATCATATGAATGATGAAGAGAAAGAATCTATTGAGAGGTTATGCAGTGAATTTTCCGAAATATTTTTCCTAGAAAAATTCTAAAAATAAATTTCCGCCTCCGCCAACCCCTCCCCTGCACCACTACCACCGCCGCCGCCGCTGACTTCGTACTAAAACCGCCTCCGCCTCCCCCTCCCCCGCATCAACACCTCTGCAATCGCCGCCACCGACTTCTTACTAAAACCGCCTCCCCCCCCCCGCACCACTACCGCACCACTACCACCGCCGCCGCCGCCCCCGCCGCCGACCCTGAATATTACCCTTTTACACACATACAATACAAAAAAAAAATGTGTTCTTACGGTAAACCATTGTCCTTTATTTTACTAACATTTTGTAAAAAAACATGTATGAATAATAAATGACCCGTGTGCAACATCTGCACCCCTTCGTTTACTATACATATATGTATATACATTAAACACAACGTATTTAACAATATACTCGACCTTGTAAACCTGTCGAGACCAGTACAGACCTGCATGAGTTTTGTCAATAAGTGTCCTCCCTCTTATGTAATATCATTGATTATAGAATATACAGATAAGCCATGATATAGGACTTTTTGGCAACTATTTTTGTAGTTCGTTTTAATGCCGCTAGATGGCGATGCCATTATTGTGAACCATTTATTATTGTGGTCGATGGCAGTTGTCCAAAAATGATAACAGATATTAAAGTGATAAAGGTTCGAACTTGACAAAGTACTACCAACTATTGCCAACAAAATTACCATGAATCATGTTACTATATTAACTAATAATTAGTAACTAGATTCTGATAAAAGTTATATTAGTGATAAAAATTATAATATTATAATATAAATATTTTATTTTATTTTATAATAAATGATTAGTATACAAATATTATTGATTTTATTGTATGTTACTTAGAATCCAAATAGTTCCAATTCAAGTGACATGTAGAAAGAATTGTTATTAAACAAGTTTGTCTTAAGTGATCATTATTAAAATTGATTTTCATTTATTAATTCGAGTTTTCAATTGTATTTATTTTTATTGTTAAAAGTTTCCACTCAGTGTCGAGAAGAGATAATGTATGATTATTATCATCTGTAAATATAACAATATAACTTTTATCATATAGCAAAACAGTTTACATTCAATAGGAATAAAAAATATTGGTTTTTACATTTTTGAAAATTTTATGTTGGTGTAAATTTGACGACGCCATTTTTGATCTCATATCTGTTATTATTTTCATTTGAACCATACTATAGGAATTATTGTAAACAATATTTTTAGTTTTATAAAAACGCGAGAGATATCCTTATTTTTTTAAAATCAATTATACTTCAATTTGTAAAAAGTCTATTTTTATAAAGATTAGACTCCTTGCGTGGTCACTGCTGCTATTATATGAATCAGCCCGCATTGTGTATTATCTACTACAACCTGTATCGCTGCGTCCTATGTTATTATATATATATATAATTTGTATGTAGGCAATAAGGAGTCACGTATAAATTTGTAACGTAGATAACGATGACCATTGCAACATTGCACTATCTTGCTAGCAAGCCCGTCGAGTCAGCAATGTCTGACCGTTTAGGTGATAGTAGACTAACATATTCGCGATACTTAACTTGTGATATTTAATTGAAAAACAATAAATCATTCAGTCCATTTATCAACGTATTTGATTATTTTATAAATAATCCAGTGAGTGTCAAGAGATATTATTCTCTTTCCTTGCTCTCAACACATATAATGAAAACAGTAAAATCTAATTTATTAAATATTTACATTATTTACAAATTACAATAATACATACATAAAAAATTGTTGTTAATGACACATATATTATATTTAATAATTACTCCATAAATTTTAAATTGTTTTCAATTTATCTTTAAATATATACAAATATTGTTCAACAGTAGAACAATATTGTAAATTATTAATATATTAATATATGTTACGTTTTGATAATATAATTGATAGAATATTAGATATTTTTAAAAAAAATGACTAACTTAATTTTAAAAATATACTAAATATAATTTAATACTAAATATAACAATATTATTTTATACTTCGTCGGCTGTGGAAAAACAAATACCGTCCACCGCGTTCCTCTTTAAAAAAAATAGTATAGGTACGCTCAAATATTTGAAAAAATAGAAGAGGTACTCAGTCCCTCTGCGTTTTTTCCTCCTCAATTCAACCACTGCGTACACCGCGTAGTATGCAGTAGACATTTATACTGCGTGTTAAATATATCGTATTATACCATATTAATTGAAGACTTTATTAATCATGTTAAATATACAAATAAAATGAAAATATAGAACCCAATTAATCAAATGATGGTAATTATTACTTACATTCGGTCGATGACCACATAAGACACGTGAAAATGTATAAATAATAAACATTGTAGAATCAGTCACGTTAATAATGCATTAAATATTGTTTGTTTGGTAACACTGTTTGACAGCGGATGCCGGCCGACCACCACTTCCCCCTTAGTCTATGTATGGCGGGGCTAACACCGCGTGAAAGCAGCCGACGACAGCGCTCTGCAGCGGTCGACAGCAATAAACTGTTACCGGTTTTTTTTCATGGCACGGCTTATCTGTATATTATAAAATCAATGGTAATATTTAAAAATCCTATATGAGCATATTTCAGAAACCGTACTATAATCAGTAGTGCTCTAGCAGTCCTAACATAAAAAACCGAATTTGTACGTCCTCAGTTAAAAGTGGTTAAATTTTTTTTTTTTAAGTATTAATACTTTTTTTTAAAGTGTTTATTATAATATGGCTGATTTAATGGAAGCAAACGCAATGATCAACGAGAAGAAAATATATAAATACGTTCAACCATCGTCGCTAAAAAATCTACTTGAAACTACACCATTTAACATTGACTTTGCCGGACGTAAGTTTTTGCTCATTGGATTTGATCCGACTGATAATTTCGGTGTTAAGATTCATATTGTAACACCATCGCGTCATATAAGTTTATATCCAGATTTTTTAAAATGAATATATACACTCATGGGAAATATTCTATCTTTCATTCTCGATCCACCGCTAAAAAGTAAAGAAAGTATTTTCTTGAACGATAAATTTATTACACTCTCAAAAATGAACTACCGTGGTGAAAATGTGCTGGTTTTAAACTCACGAGTATACGAAGGACATCGTGTATTACTCAATCGAGTAGATTTATTTACACTGCAAAATTTAGAACGTGCAATCTTCGAGTCTGTTTTAAGAAAAACTATAATTGTTAGACCAAATCTAATGATTCAATTTGAACAGGTAGTAAAAATGCTAACCAATAGAGACTTCAAAGAAGTCTCGAATATTAAAGAAATGATGTCGTATATTAAAAATATACCCGATGAAGATGTCGCAGTATTTGTTTCCCCGAATCAATCAAGTTTTATCAATCAAATCAAATTGCTTGCAACCGAACAATTATCTGTACGATTGTTTAAACGTATGGAGGAGTCCAAAGTTTCTAAGGTAATATATATCAAATGAACATATAAATAAAAATATAAAATTTATAAATTTTTCTCTAGCCGTGTGACGAAAACGATGGACCTACAGTTTTTTCACCATCTTCAACATATTTTGAAGATATTTCAAGATATTATGAGCAAGATAATTTTATATCAGATGTAATTATAAATATAGCTATAGCAGAAATATATAATACATAATATTATTTTTCATTTTAGTCCCCTGAAGATGAGGATGAAACCAAATTACTTATTTCACCATCACCATCACTATAACCAGGCGAATTAAATATGGTAAATATATATTTGATTTTTATATGATAAATAAAAATTAATAAATTGATTATTTTTTAGGCGACCGACGAAAACGACGGGCCGTCAAGATTCGATTTATATCATGGATCGACCTCACTAACTCCAAAAAAACATCGTACTGGAGACTACCCGATTCGTTGTAAAACAGCACGTGAATTATTTATGGAATTCAAATAATTATGTATAATATATTATTACTATTTTATATGGATAAAAAATAAAAACACAAATTTTATAAAGAAAAAAAATATCTTTATTATTTCATAAATATCAATTTATACAATAATTATTTACAATGTTCTTACTTCCCCGTTGAAAGGGTTATAAGTTATAAGTTGGTCATGTATTATTAAGCAATATGCTGATGTGTTTTCTGCAAACGTTTCGTTAGCCTCGAATTCGATCCGAAGGTCGACGGTTGGCGTCTTGACGTTATCGTTTTGTCTACTCATATCAACAACAATGATTGGAGCATGTTTTTTGAAATTTATTCTGTTCAGTAATGGTGTGACATTTTCATAACCGTAAAATGATTTTTGAAACTCTGCATAAGCTCTATACAACGTAGCTATTTTATTTTTGGTGAAATCACATTGAAAATCATCATAGGGAAATACGTCGGTATTTAAATAAACTTTTAAGTTTTTAAAATTACAATGATCGAAATATGATATAGAGTTTACAGCACTATTTTTTCTATTAGTCTGAAACCCAATTATAACATAACGTGGTTTTTCTAATAGGTTTGATGTTTTAACTTTCCACGAGTGTTTGGTGTTTTGCGGCAAAACCGGATATTCGCACAGTTCCCATGTTCTAAACGCACACGTAATCGGTTTATGACTGTTTATCACTTTTAAAAGTGTAATTTTTTCTCTATCGCTAACCTTGGCCACAGGCATTCTCCAAAATATTTTAGAAATATTTATTTTTACGTTTTTGAGTTTAGCTATATCCGTCTCAATAGTATTATCGGGCTTAAACAATTTTATGGCGTTAATATCCAACGACGATCTATTCATAGTAAGTTGTTGATTACAGTTGATTAAAATACGTTTATAATCCTCGAAAAATCCAAATACGTCTTTAAGGTTGATACACCCATTGAATGTGTTTGATTCTATAAAATCTTTATTTGTATCGACAAAGTCATCACTCCAAGCCGAATTACACCGTGCGATAATATCCGTATTATTGTACGAACAATAACCTTTCAAGGTAGAAGTTATGCCGGGGTTTATGACTTTTTGAACGCCGTTTATCTCGTATTTCATTTCGGAAAAAAGAAATGCCAAACCATTGTTTATGAAACGAACGTATTCGACCAAACCTGCAGGTTTGTCAATGGCTCCTTCTATATAGATATAACTATCACACGGTATAGTATACGATTCTGTATTATGTAATGCAATACATTTTTCGTCGTTATTAGATAATGCCGATGTTGAATATGGTAAAAATGAATGATATTCGATTTGAGTTATCCGGCAATCGTCTACATAGTCACCCGTCACGTTTAAATAGCCGTCATCCATTGTTATACAGCTTTTATTGAACGGAGAAAATTTAAATTGTTTTTCGTTAATTTCTTGACAATTTTATTATGAATACCTTTTTTCACTTTTGTTGTTCTCTTATTGACACTTTTAGCATTACTGAAAGATTCCTGAATTTGAGCAATAGCTTTATTACCACGTTCACTTATCGAGTTGTTGAATACGTCCATGATGTATGGCTTCGTATACAATACTATGATTATAATTTGAGATCACTAGCTTTTATCCAAAAGTTGTGCGATTCATCAAAACCTAACCATTTGACGAATATTTTGTTACCTTTTTTACGTATAATTTTTTCAACCAAATAATCGTCGGGGTAATATGTTTTTGATAGTTCTTCACCGTAAAAACAGCCGGCCACAGGTCTCCCGATATAATCTTATCTTATAGCCTCATATTTTTTGTCAGTTGTAAAGCCTAGCAAGGGACCTATACTATTATCCATTGAAAAATCGACAATATCACTACATTTCATTTCACATTTTAACGTGTTATTGTTTGCTTTTAACTCAAACGTAGTCTCAGTAGTCGATAATATTTGTTTGATTACCGTCTCCAATTCATTTAACTCATAAGAACCCGTAGGTATTGTATACACATCTTTTACTATATTTTTTGTCGTATCTTTATGTACAATACCTATTCGGTTACATTTATCGTTTATGTTAGGGATAGAATAATTTGTTTGTAAACTTAAAGGATATATCTTTTGCGTCTTTACTGACTTCTAGACGGGGAAAAATCACATGATAAACTTGAAGAATTTCCATTCAATGTTATCATGTACATGATAAAAATTTCAAACACAAAAGTCCACAGTTTGTAGTATTATATTTCTGATGTCTTTCATTATTATATTTAATATCGCATCCGTTAAAATATTTTTGTAATTCTAATGGTGGTGTCAAGTTTCCGAAACTGTCATAATATTCTACTCGATTTCCGAATTTTATACGCTACCCAATGTGTATTATATTTAATACAAATTTAGTTAAAAATTACATTCATAATTGTCAAAAATATATATATTGTATTAAAATACTCATGAAATATTCAAAATTCCTTAATGTTACCATTAGCCTAAAAGAACACAATAAGTAACAAATGTGTACATATTAAATTGAAGATAAAATAAAAGACCTTTCCAAGATTTTATATTTAATACAAGATTAGTTAATATTACAATCATTATATTTAAATATATATGTCATGAAATATAATATTAATAAAATATATAGAATTCATTAATGGTCCTGTTAATATACAAGAACACTATAAGTAACTAATGTGTATATAATAAATTGAATATAAAAAAAACAACAGTACTACGATTTATATTTAATAAAAAATAATTATTAGTAATAATGTATATATAAATATTATAAATGTAATCATAAATCGATTTCATGCATATTTCATTCACAAATTATAAAATATCATTTACTGTTACTATTTACATAAGTGGACAAAATAAGTAAAAAATTTGTAATTATCAAAATGAATGAAACATATTAAACTTGTACAAGATTTTATATTTAATACAAGATTAGTTAATATTACAATAATTATAATTAATAATATTTATCATGTATTATAAAATTCATGAAATATACAAAAATTCATTAATACTACCTTTATCCTAATAGAACACAATAAGTAACAAATGTGTACATTTCAAATTGAAGATTAAATAAAAGACCTTTCCAAGATTTTATATTTAATACAAGATTAGTTAGTATTACAATCATTATATTTAAATATATATGTCATGTAATATAATATTAATAAAATATATAGAATTCATTAATGGTCCTGTTAATATACAAGAACACTATAAGTAACTAATGTGTACATAATAAATTGAATATAAAAAAAAAAACAGTCCTAGGATTCATATTTAATAAAAAATAATTGTTAGTAATAATGTAAATATAAGTATTATAAATGTAATCGTAAATTGATTTCATGCATTTTTACCTTCACAAATTATAAAATATCATTTAATATTACTATTTACAAAAGTGGACAAAATAAGTAAAAAATTTGTAATTTTTAAACTGAATGAAACATATTAAACTTGTACAAGATTTTATATTTGATTCAATAGTTTCAAAAAAATGTATATTTTATGATTTTAATAAAAGACCTTAACAATTTTTTATATTTAATACAAAGTTAATTAAAAATTACATTCATAATTGTCAAAAATATATACATTGTATTAAAACATTCATGAAATATTCAAAATTCCTTATTGTTACAATTAGGCTAAAAGAACACAATAAGTTAGAAATGTGTACATATAAAATTGAAGATAAAAAAAAAGACCTGTCCAAGATTTTATTTTTAATTCAAGATTAGTTAATATTACAATCATTATAATTAAATATATATGTCAAGTATTATAACATTCATAAAATATAAAGAATTCATTGGTGCTCCTGTTAATATACAAGAACACTATAAGTAACTAATGTGTACATAATAAATTGAATATAAAAAAAACAACAGTACTAGGATTTATATAAAATTTTAGTAATAATGTATATATAAATATTATAAATGTAATCATAAATCGATTTCATGCATTTTTCAATCACAAATTCTAAAATATCATTTACTGTTACTATTTACATAAGTGGACAAAATAAGTAAAAAATTTGTAATTATCAAAATAAATGAAACATATTAAACTTGTACATGATTTTATATTTAATAAAATCGTTTTAAAAAAAATAATATTCAATGAATTTAATAAATGACCTTAACATTTTTTATATTTTATACAAATTTAGTTAAAAATTACATTCATAATTGTCAAAAATATATATATTGTATTAAAATATTCATGAAATATTCAAAATTCCTTAATGTTACCATTAGCCTAAAAGAATACAATAAGTAACAAATGTGTACATATTAAATTGAAGATAAAATAAAAGACCTTTCCAAGATTTTATATTTAATACAAGATTAGTTAATATCACAATCATTATATTTAAATATATATGTCATGTAATATAATATTAATAAAATATAGAATTCATTAATGGTCCTGTTAATATACAAGAACACTATAAGTAACTAATGTGTACATAATAAATTGAATATAAAAAAACAACAGTACTACGATTTATATTTAATAAAAAATAATTATTAGTAATAATGTTTATATAAATATTATAAATGTAATCATAAATTGATTTCATGCATTTTTACATTCACAAATTATAAAATATCATTTACTGTTACTATTTACATAAGTGGACAAAATAAGTAAAAAATTTGTAATTATCAAAATGAATGAAACATATTAAACTTGTACAAGATTTTATATTTAATACAAGATTAGTTAATATTACAATAATTATAATTAATAATATTTATCATGTATTATAAAATTCATGAAATATACAAAAAATCATTAATACTACCTTTATCCTAATAGAACATAATAAGTAACAAATGTGTACATTTCAAATTGAAGATTAAATAAGAGACCTGTACTAGATTTTATATTTAATACATGATTAGTTAATATTACAATCATTATAATTAAATATATATGTCATGTATTATAACATTCATAATATATATAGAATACATTAATGCTCCTTTTTTTTTTTTTTTTCCCTTTTACATAGAGCCTGGAGGGAACTGTTTTCACAATACTGCCACCAGGCACCATAACATTTATTTCACACAAAAAACAAACAATAATAACAAACAATATTTACAATATTAACAACATACGGGGGGCTCTAACCACCTTAAGTTGGCCTTCGGCCCACAATTACAAACTTAACTATTTTGTTATTGAATTAATGTTATTACATTAATACTCCTGTTAATATACAAGAACACTATAAGTAACTAATGTGTACATAATGAATTGAATATAAAAAAAAACAATCCTAGAATTTATATTTAATAAAAAATAATTGTTAGTATTAATGTATATATAAATATTATATATGTAATCATAAATCGATTTCATGCTGTGCTCACCGGACGTTCCCGTCAGATCGGGTTAACGGGAGGGGACCCGTGCACGGCGCAAGAGCGCTGACAGTCCGATCTAGATCCGTGTGTGATTAAGAACAAGGATATTAACATGAAATGAATAAGTGGACTGTATTTTGTATGTAGTATGAAACAACGAGTTCTTAAAACTAATGGAAGGGGAGGAGACAAACTGAAATATGAATAATGATATTTATATATATACATGAGATGCGGTGGTGACACACAATACGTGACAGCAGTGTAGGCGAAGGCTGAGAATGTGTCTTCACAGCGGCGGAGTTGAGCAAGATTGTCTGGCGGGCGTGATCCAGCACTTGAGACGACGAAAAAAAACGAAAAGTTAACGAAAAACGAGGAACGCGTGTATTCACGGCGGCGGCTTTGTCGTTACTCGCTAGGGTAATGTGGTGAAAGACGTGTGTAAACTTTTCGATAAGCACGGTGGTGCAGGTGTGGGAGATGCGTCTCAAATAGTAAATTCTAATCGGACGATTAATATTCGACGAATACGAGAACGCAATCTACCCACCCGTCAGTGTATCGAACATCCTCCCCACGTTGAAAGATGCAGGGCAACTTTCAAGATCCATGTGGTCCGCATGAGTAATGTTCAAGGTAGTTTGCTTAGCATATCAGCGACAGTTTACATTACAAATTACTAGTTATATAACAAATTAAAAAAAAAAAAAAAAAATAACAAAAAATTAGGTACAAAATAAGCATGCGATGTTTATAAAGGAATATATGAGGAACGGATAGGCTAATGACTTACGGATCAATTGGCAACTTCACAAGCTTGACGACGATGCTGGCGGATTGAAATGCCAAGTACACGTTACGTGAGAGGCGATCCGATTTTGTTCTTTAGCGTCGTGGAACAGTGTTTTGAGCTGACGTGCGGCGCCAATATAATTAGTGCCGCAGTCAGAATAGAAATCTGACGGAATACCACGACGAGCGACAAATCGATCCAGGGCGTCAAGAAAGGCGTCTGTGGTGAGATCAGTTACGACTTCCAAATGAACTGCCTTTACTGACATACAAACAAACAACGCTAAATAAATTTTAATTGAGCGTGCATTCCTTCGTCGATGCTCCTTGACCATAAATGGCCCTCCGAAGTCCATGCCTACATGTGAAAATGGCCTATTGGATTGTACGCGACATGAAGGCAAGTCAGCCATGACAGGTTGCGGTCGGACAGCTTTATTACGGGTACAGGGTACGCAGGAAAATATGCACCGTCGAACAGCAGCGCGGCCAGATAGAATCCAAAATTTTCGGGACAGCATAGATAAAATCAGTTTGGGCCCACCATGTAGAAACGATAAATGATAATGACGAATTAACAAGTCTGTAAGGTGTGCGGATCGAGGCAGCAAAATTGGATGTTTAGCATCGTAACTAATAGTGGATAAACGAAGTCGTCTACCAACCCGAAGCACACCATGGTTATCCATGAACGGAGCCAACTGGGCAAACGATGACGGCGTAACATTGGTCTGAGATTTCAGAGCCCTGATCAAGTCCATAAAGTAACGTTTTTGTGTATGTCGCACGACAATCAAAAACGACTTTTCTCGTTCTGCAAACGTTAATGGACCGTCGCAAACAAATTGTCGACGTAAACGTTTGTAAAAACGGAATACATATGCCAACACTCGTTGCATATTGGAAAGTGATGAAAAACGCTGTATCAGGTCCATTATCGGGAACTGCAGAGTGACAGACAACACCGCAGCCACCTTTGGTCGAGTTTCCGGTAGCTGGTCTGGACTTAAGGGAACGAACTTGGATCTTGGGCATTGGTCTTCGGACAGACGTAGAAATTCGGGTCCTTTCCAATAAACAGTGGAAGCGATGGCGAAGTTAGGCAAAAGACCGCGTGAGGCTGGATCTGCTGGGTTTTCTGTAGTTGACACATGATTCCAGTCACAATTCGGCAACGCCTCGTGAATTTTGGCGACTGTGTTGGTAATGAAAATCTTAAAATATTTCTGTTCGGACGTTAACCACGACAATACAATTGAGGAATTGGTCCAAGCTCGAACTCGTGATATGGATAAATCTGACGACAACACTTGATATGTGTGTTGAAGTGTCCGTGCTAACAGTAAAGCGCCGCACAATTCTAAACGCGGTATGGAAAGTGATTCATCAGCTGTAGAGCCTTTCAATGGGGCAACTTTTGTTTTACATGTAACGAAGTGGACCGATATAGCTCCAGTAATGTTCAAAATACGTAAGTATACGATGGCTGCGTACCATTTGATAGATGCATCTGCAAATCCTAACAACTGGATGTCTTGATAGAAGGCGACATCAATATGACGTGGTATGTTTATCGAAAACACTGACGGCAATTCAAAACAAAATTGTTGCCACACGGAAAGTAGTTCCTCGGGCAGTGGATCGTGCCAATCGAGTTAATTGCACCACAGAAGTTGCATAAAACACTTTGCCCACAACAATATAGGACCTAGAGCACCGATCGGGTCGAATAATCGAGCGATAATTGAGAGAACTTGACGCTTGGTAGACGAAAATTGTTGAATGTTAGTGTGATATGCGAAATTATCGGTCTCAGTGTCCCAATGTACGCCGAGAACTTTAATCGAATGTTCGTCCCGCGGATCAAACGATACGGAACCGATTCGGTTTTCAGGACGAACGGAGTTGAGAACAGCTGTATTGTTGCTGTTCCATTTGCTTAATTCACAAGCGCCACTGCGAAGTAGATCAATGATGTCCTGTTTTTGAAGTAATAACTGTTCTTCCGTGTCAGCACCAAAAACAATATCGTCTACGTAAGCGCAACGCGTGAGGATACCTTTTGTTAACGGAAAACGATGACCGTCTTGGGCGTCAAGCTCGTGTAAACATCATATAGCGAGATAAGGTGCACACTTAAGGCCGTACGTAATGGTACATAGCTAAAATTCTTGAAGTTCGACTTAGGGAGTATCGCGCCAGAAAATGTGTTGAAATTTACGATCTTCCACACGCATTAAAATTTGTCGATACATTTTAACAATATCGGCGGTCATAACGTATTTATGCATACGGCAACGAAGTAGAATGTCACGTAAGTCGGTTTGTAATTTTGGGCCGGTGCACAACACATCGTTTAACGAACGACCGGGTGACGAAACGGCAGATGCGTGGAATACAACTCGAATCTTTGACAAGTCCCCGTCAGCCTTGACTACGGCGTGATGAGGAATAAAATACCTTCCAACTTCGGGAGCTGGTACCATATGGCCTAACGTTTGATATTCCGTCATAAACGCGCGATAAGCAGCATATAATTTGGGATCCTTGTTTAGGCGGTTTTCTAGATTATAAAAACGTTTCAAAGCGGTGATTCGAGAATCACCAAGACCATAAGACGACGTACAAGTGAGTTTATCCGCAGAAGTGAATAAATCGCGAAACGGAAGCGCGACGCAGAATCGACCGAACGAATCACGCGACGTAGATTTCGAGAAATACTCTTCACACCATTGATCCTCAGTGGTTGGTGATACAGGTGCGATGGGTTCTTCGACTGTCCAGAAACGTTGTAATTGATCGCCGATCGACTGATCGATGGCGGTGGTAAGTGCGACTAGCGGTGTCGCATTCGAGGAAGAACAGGGCCCAAAAACTATCCAACCGAGTTGGGTGTCCATGGTCGATGGAAATCCGGGATAAGGTTGAACATCGGCTCGAGGACGGACTAGACTCGGAAAAATATCCGCACCAAAAAGAACATCGATTCGTGCTGGAATGTCAAAATCCTTATCAGCAAGTAAAAGATGTTGGTACCGATGACGCACGGTAGAAGGCAAGTGTGTGGACGGCATGGCTGCTGTAATTTGCGGCAAAATCACCAAGTCAACTGTTGGAAACACGTATTCTGAATTGAAATGCGACGAAAACTGACACTTGGCAACGCCTTGAACCTGAACAACAGGATTTTGTGCAAGACCCACAATTCCGGATCTGAAACGTTTTTTGGGTAGCCCCAATCGAGCTAAGCAGTCACTTGTCATGGCCGAAATCTGAGATCCACTGTCGAGCAGTACACGAATGGCATGAGTCCGTCCCCAGACGTCCTTAATATGAACGATTGCTGTACCAAGTATAACAGTGGAATTGGTATGAGCTGCACCCGCAAACGATGTAGTATTATTGCTTAAAGACGTTAACGGAGCATCCGAACTAGCTTCCACCGAAAGCGATTTAGTACGAACAAAATGTAATAACGTATGATGATGTTTACTATCACACGAACGACAGGCATTTTTCGAAGAACAGGTCTTAACCGTGTGTCTCGGGCTTAGACACGCGAAACAAAGTTTACGCGAAACGGTCATATCTCGACGTTTTTCGACAGATAATTCGTTAAATTGTGGACAACGATATATATTGTGGTCGGAGTTATCACAAATCACACAATTCCTTGAATAATATTGGCTTGACGTAGACGTAGTAAACACAGATTTCATCGGTACGGTTGATTTTCCGCGAATGAACGGCTTTTCGCGAAAATTATCGATGCGATCGATGTTATTGAGTGGTTGAAGATTTTCCAATATCTTACATCGCTGCTGAACAAAATTTAATAATACGTCCAAATCGGGAATTGTTGACTGACATATACTTGATTCAAATAATCGTAACGTGGTTGAATCGAGTACGCGCGATCCCATGTAAAATAACAAAAAACCGGCCAAGTCATTGACCCCGATGGATTTAATCATAGACACGTTTTCTTTGAAAATGTTGACAAATTTTATTAACGCTGATAACGATTCTTGACGTATCGGTTTAAATGCAAATAATTTGTCCAGATGTGCTGACGCCAATAAACGTTTGTTGTCAAAACGATCCGACAGTGCTTCCCACGCAACGGCGTAGTTTTTGGAAGATAACGGCACGGATTTGATGACGGATAGCACGAAATCCGAAAGACACGATATAAGATAGTGGAATCGTTCCGCATTACCTATATTAACGTTGTCATGAACGAGAGAAACATAAATATCACGAAACGATCGCCAATGTAACAGCGAACCGTCGAACTTGAGTAATTGAATTTTTGGTAACGGCATAGACGATTGATTAGCAGTCATATTGGACGACATCAATGCTCTGTCTTCATTAGCACGTTGAGACGCAGTTGATTCAATTTCGTAACACAAGGACTCCATGGATGTGATGATAGGGTCATCGATTGTACTCAATTCGGTCAGGCGATCGAGAGTAACTAGGGCCTTAACAACACAACCTTGTTCATGGCGAAATTAACCGACAAAATATTCTAATTTGGCGATGCGTGAGTCTACAAAGAGAGATTTCGTAGAATCTGATTTCGCTTCTAGAATTACGGCATGTATTTCTTTAATAGATTTGAACGCACGATCACGCATAGCACGCGCGTATGCTAGTGTTGCGGCGGGACCTTCTTTCGGCGGCATGATTAATATATTAAATCGTAAATAGATTGAATAACAATATTATATAATAAACACGGTAAAATAATGATACTGTGACCGTTAATTAACGTGTGCGTCGTTAATTAGAAACTGCTGATATACGCGACAGCAGTGAATAATACGTAGATTGTTATGGTATCGGAAATAGAAAACACCAAGATGCACGTGCATGTCGCCCGCCCCCCCAATTTTGAAATTCGTTATAATTTTTATGCAGATATTTAGTACGTTATTTGTATGAATTTGTACGACCATTTTCAGAATTTGTACGACATTATTATTGACGTAATGATAAAAAAATTGAAGGGGGGCTGGAGACATATGTCTCCAGCCCCCACTTTTTTAATAATGAAGTTTTTTCTCATTTTTCTGCATCAAAATTTAGTACTCCATTTGTATGAATTTGTACGACCATTTTCAAAAAAATTCCCCCTTCCCCCTCTCCGCTATACTTAAAAAACTCGTTTTGCCGTGTCGCCAGCCCCCCCACTTTACAAATTTTAATTTTTTTTTTTCATAAAAAAATCAATTCCTATTTGTATGAATTTGTACGACCACTTTCAGAATTTGTACGACATTATTATTGACGCAATGACGAAAAAATTGAAGGGGGGCCATAGACATACGTTTCCAGCCTTCACTTTAGTAATATTGAAGTTTTTTTTCATTTTTCTACATCAAAATTTAGTACTCCATTTGTATGAATTTGTACGACCATTTTCAAAAAAATTCCCCCTTCCCCCTCTCCGCTATACTTAAAAAACTCGTTTTGCCGTGTCGCCAGCCCCCCCACTTTACAAATTTTAATTTTTTTTTCATAAAAAAATCAATTCCTATTTGTATGAATTTGTACGACCACTTTCAGAATTTGTACGACATTATTATTGACGCAATGACGAAAAAATTGAAGTGAGGCCATAGACATACGTTTCCAGCCTTCACTTTAGTAATATTGAAGTTTTTTTTCATTTTTCTACATCAAAATTTAGTACTCCATTTGTATGAATTTGTACGACCATTTTCAAAAAAATTCCCCCTTCCCCCTCTCCGCTATACTTAAAAAACTCGTTTTGCCGTGTCGCCAGCCCCCCCACTTTACAAATTTTAATTTTTTTTTTCATAAAAAAATCAATTCCTATTTGTATGAATTTGTACGACCACTTTCAGAATTTGTACGACATTATTATTGACGCAATGACGAAAAAATTGAAGGGGGGCCATAGACATACGTTTCCAGCCTTCACTTTAGTAATATTGAAGTTTTTTTTCATTTTTCTACATCAAAATTTAGTACTCCATTTGTATGAATTTGTACGACCATTTTCAAAAAAATTCCCCCTTCCCCCTCTCCGCTATACTTAAAAAACTCGTTTTGCCGTGTCGCCAGCCCCCCCACTTTACAAATTTTAATTTTTTTTTCATAAAAAAATCAATTCCTATTTGTATGAATTTGTACGACCACTTTCAGAATTTGTACGACATTATTATTGACGCAATGACGAAAAAATTGAAGTGAGGCCATAGACATACGTTTCCAGCCTTCACTTTAGTAATATTGAAGTTTTTTTTCATTTTTCTACATCAAAATTTAGTACTCCATTTGTATGAATTTGTACGACCATTTTCAAAAAAATTCCCCCTTCCCCCTCTCCGCTATACTTAAAAAACTCGTTTTGCCGTGTCGCCAGCCCCCCCACTTTACAAATTTTAATTTTTTTTTTCATAAAAAAATCAATTTCTATTTGTATGAATTTGTACGACCACTTTCAGAATTTGTACGACATTATTATTGACGCAATGACGAAAAAATTGAAGTGAGGCCATAGACATACGTTTCCAGCCTTCACTTTAGTAATATTGAAGTTTTTTTTCATTTTTCTACATCAAAATTTAGTACTCCATTTGTATGAATTTGTACGACCATTTTCAAAAAAATTCCCCCTTCCCCCTCTCCGCTATACTTAAAAAACTCGTTTTGCCGTGTCGCCAGCCCCCCCACTTTACAAATTTTAATTTTTTTTTTCATAAAAAAATCAATTCCTATTTGTATGAATTTGTACGACCACTTTCAGAATTTGTACGACATTATTATTGACGCAATGACGAAAAAATTGAAGGGGGGCCATAGACATACGTTTCCAGCCTTCACTTTAGTAATATTGAAGTTTTTTTTCATTTTTCTACATCAAAATTTAGTACTCCATTTGTATGAATTTGTACGACCATTTTCAAAAAAATTCCCCCTTCCCCCTCTCCGCTATACTTAAAAAACCCGTTTTGTCGTGTCGCCAGCCCCCCTACTTTACAAATTTCAATTTTTTTTTTCATAAACTATTTAAGACGTTTTATATATATATATATATATATATTTATTTATTTATTTATAATTTATCGAAAAGTAAGTACAAAATTAGATTTACAGACTTTTTAGGAACGACTGTACAATATTATGAAATTATTTTTAGATATTAATATTTTCAAGAATTTGAAATGAATAGGATTATGTTCATCGCATGCATATATAACTTGATGAGGCGGAAATACTACAATTTATTCTATAAATAACTACAGAAATACTACAGTATATTATATAAATAACTATGGATAATAATTTATTATTAGAAATAGGTAATTTTCTATTTAAATGATTTCTTCCAATTTTAAATTTTAAATACGGGTAGTTTTATGCGTATTTCATTTCATTATTCAAACGCGAATATGCGAACTACATTATTTTGTCATTTGGTGTTGCCAAGTGAATGAAGCTGGTTAGTGTAATATATTTATAAACGTAATATTAAATATTCGGCAGTGTAATATATAAATATTATATTTTTTATTTAATAATTTGAAAATGGTTGGACGAAAGCCGGCGATTTCACCATCAGTGGTTGTTGAAGCTCTATTGCTCTTTAAGGAGAGAGTTATTTTTATTAATTCTGAAGGTGAAAAAAGTAAGTATTTTATTTTAAATTGTGAATTGTAGAGTTAATAATAATGTATAGTTTTATACGATAATTTTTAATACGTGTTTTAATTGATAGATAAGTAAATATTATTTCATATAAGTTAGACATTAAAAATATAAAACCTACATTTAGTATATAAACTGCCTACTAGTGAAATGTAATATTGTTCAACATCCTCCTCCCCTCCCCACGAAATTTAGAATACATAAAATACAATAAATTTTGTCATTTGGTGTTCAATATGCATCGGAAGCGCACCATTGCCATGTTTCTTTTGTACCGTCGTATACAAAACTATCGGAAACAATGAAATCATGTTCACTGGGTGTTTCTCAATTAATCAAAGAAGAGATGAACTGGGCAAATTTGGTTTATTAATTGAAGAATTACGTGCAGACAAAAACAGATTTTTAAATTATTTTCACATGTCCATATCCTCTTTTAATGAACTTCATAACCGTCTAAAAATAGTCTTCAGCGGCAAAATATTTTTAAATAATTGATATAATATAACTTAATATTTCGACACAACGGACGGCAGACGAATAAAAATCGTCTTGTATGAAAGTATGCATTTAGTCACGTAGGCCAATAATTAGACGGCAACAGCACAGCGCCGTACATTTCAGTCGTTGAGACGGCGGTTTTAAATCGTCCGTACAATATCGTCTTAAGGAAATAATACGTTTTGGGGACAAATAACCACACCGAATGATTTTCCCCATGTTTTACCATAAGACAGTAGTGGTTTTGATCGAACTTCAAGGGGGGGAGTAGGTTAGGGTTAGGTTTGCGATTTAAAATGTTAATAAGTTATATAACTAAAAAAAAAGAATAATAAAATTATTATTTGTGTACATAGGTATGTATTGTGTGTAAAAGAACCCAGGAGAAGGCCCCAAAAAACTACCATTGCCATAAGAATTGCTATCTAACTCAACTAAAATATTATTACTTAATATTTATTTTCTCTCTTTAGGGATAGTTGTAGCTACTAACCCTGTATGGTTTGAAATTAGTTGCTACTTAGATGAGCGTATGAGTGGTAAAGCAATACACACATTTGTACATCGAGGTGCTCATGGTGTTAAAGAAAAGCTTGGTCTTACTCCATGTAAAAAAGGTGATGAGCATTTTATGTATGAAAAAGATACTTCCTATGATGACGGTAAGTTAAGAGATAAATTATAATAATAATTATATAATTTATTTTTAATAAATTCTTATTTTGTATAGACGATTCTAGTGACTTGAATAGTGAACGATCGGAAATATTGCCTACAAAAAAATTTGTATTTACTTTCTCTTGTGAAGAATGGCAAGTAATAGAGCCAAAAGAAGTCCATTATAAATGCAATCATACAAAACAACAAATACAAAGTACAAGAACTTACTATGTATTACCTAAAAATTCATGGACCCCTATACTAGCAGAACACTTTTGGGAGCACACGCATTTGCCATGTACCCTTTCTTTTCGCAGAGCAAAAGTATATCCTAGTGGACATTTTTATATCAAAGTTGTAGGTAAATGTACATCGTGTGAATCCTATTTTGAGGGCATCATATTTGAAAGACCTCCAACCGTTTCAAGGTAGGTATTTTTAATATATAACTTAATTAAACAAAATAATTTTGTATATGAGTTGATAATAAATATATTCTTAAAATTTAGTAATTATTTATTTAATTATTTACATTGTTTAGAGTTCTTATGAAGTGTTCATACAGTGGTGATTTCGACAGCATACATAATGCAAAGAAACGCCGCATGATTGGTCCTGCACAAGTTCAGGCTATTACTGCTATGGTTAACGACGGTCGATCAAGTGAATCATATAGAGAAATGGAAGCTGCACGTCTAATGAAAATAGGTATTTCAATATTAATTTAATTTTATGATATATTAAATAATATAAGAGGGTGTCATACACTCGTTTTTTAAGGTCTGTATAAGTAATTTTTTATAAAAGTTTAAGAAAAAGGTAGTGAGTCGCAGAGTGTTGTCAATATCACTTAAGTAAAGTACTTAAATAAAGATTCTAAAATTTTGTTATTGCTATACATTTTAAAGCAAAGATAAATCATTGCATTTAATAAAACGATTCTGAACGAAGCTTTGGTGTAATATTATTTATTATTAATAATATATAATAATATAGTGTTTAAAGAGTTTTAATTTACGATTACTCTTACAGTATTAGTGAATATTTCAAGTTTCTAAAATCATTAATTTTAAAATTACGATGAAATAATGATAATCGATTTCGACTAAATCGCGTTTTTACCGTTATTGTGTAATTTTTTGGTAGGTGTTGAGTTTTATTTTTTTTAGGCACTTTTGAGAAAATCGAATAAATGAAAAATTTTAAAGTACCAACAATATTACCAGAAACATGATATGATTGTAAAGATCAGAGCACTTTTTCTGATAGAATTTTTGTGTATAGACATAAAAAACATAGTTTTAAAACCAATATATTTTTCGTTCCGCTCAGAATCTAAAATAAAAATTTAATAATTAAAAATGTTTAGATACCATTTTGAAGTATTAGTAATTTGTGAATAGTGCCGTGTCCATACTACTTTTTATTTATTGTGTAATCACGAAGATTATTCAGATACTACCTATGGCAGTCTTATCACAATTTCATAAAAAGAAAATAATTGTATTAAATGAAAAATGAAAATTTTAATGAAAACTGCGCATAGAGTTTTTATAATATGTATATTTTAAAATTTAAATTCTGGAATTAAAAACTCAAATTTTTAGAAAATGTAAAAATATTAAATTATTATTTAAATTTGTTATTATAAAGACTGCAAAAAAACTTATTTTTATTTTTCATGTATTTTAGGGGGACTTGACCCATCTATTATCCCAACTGGAAATGCTTTACGACTATTAAAATCACGTAAAAATATGTCTACCAAAAGGAATGTAGATACACTTACTGCAATAGCTTTAATGAAAAAAGAAGACAAGTTTAAGGATATTATTAGGGATGTGGGATGCCATCCATTTTTCATTCATTACTACAATCCAGAACAAATTCATATGTATAGAAAATATTGTAGTAGTGTTAAATATCCTCAAATTATCATAGACGCCACTGGGTCAGTTGTAAAAGATTTCATGAAATTTGGCTTAGAAAAAACTAAGAATATTTTTTTATACGAAGCAATAGTTTATGACCGAGAAAAAAGTCATAGTTTTACTATTACTAATATGTTGAGTGAAAAGCATAACACCATTTCAATTCATAATTGGTTGGCAAATTGGATGAGCTGTGATATTCCGAAACCTATGCAAACAGTTTGCGATCAGTCATTAGCTTTACTTTCAGCAATAGTGAGAACATTTACTCAATATTCATCTTTAAAAAGTTACATAGATGCTTGCGCAGATATTATTACTAAAAAGATACCTAACGATTCGCGTTGGTTACCTCAATGTTTCGTGAAATTGGATGTTGCTCATTTTATGAAATTAGTAAGTCATTGGCCTCCATTAAAATTGTTACAAAGAAAAGTGAGAGAAATTATTCTAAGAACAATTGGCCGTTTAGTGAAATGCCAAAAACTGGATGACGTTCATACAATATTGCTTTCACTTTTTATTACAACAACTAACGAATCGAATGGTGTTGAACGGAATACTGGAACTGAGACTTCATGTGAAAGTCATTATAGACGATTGCTGGATATTTGCTTCACAGGTATTATAGAACTTGATTTACAACTTAACGATATATTTAGATAATGTAGGAACTGAAGAAAATTTTGGTGATATAGCCGAAAGAACACGAAGGTCTTTGTGAAATTAATAATCCATTTCAAACGTGGGCGGAAAATGTATATATTGAGAGTAAACAACATTTACAAGAATGGAATAGGTATAAATTCCTCTTACGCTCCAAAAATAGTTTCCCTTATTTAATCAAAATTATGAACTAGTTACCTTTATATGGTCTGGAGTTATGATACCTTTTTTTGGATATGGTGAAACTGTTTCTAGTTCTGCCGCTGTCGAATCTAGCTTCAATAAATTAAAAAACATAACATTCAAACATATTCCTTTACCAACAGATATAGAAACATTTTTAGATAATCATTTATTGTCTTTACGTGGATCATCATTATTGCGCTCAATACAGGTACCAAGAATTGAACCCAGAATTGACATTGTAACAGAAATCGAGGAAGAAAACACTATACACCGTACAAATAATTTACATAAATTGAAGTGTCCTTTATGTAAATCAGGATCATTACCTTCGGAGAATAGCGCTCACAAATGTGCATATTGTAGAATACCAGTCCATGCGATTTCGCAGTGCTCAACGCATCAACTAAATGACGATGAAATTCGTATTTGTTTTAATTGTTTTGATAACAATGAAAAGTCTAAAGAAGATAAAGCTACGGATGAATGGAATCGAAGACCAAAAAAGCAGTTAAAGAGTAATTCATATCTTATTCCAAATGCACATTTACGTTACGTTAATCTAGGCAATGTGCGAAATCCACGTCTTCTGCCTTTGTTAAAAAATGGATCTCGTGCTGATGAATTAAGAAGCTGTAGACTAAAAAGCATAAACGGAAGCGTTATCCTTAGTAACACATGTGCATTTGATGTAATCGCATCGGTAGTTATGGTATCTTTCTGCGATAGTCAGAATTACTCAAACAAACTCTTAGAATGTAAAACAAAATTTGTTGATTTTATTTCAAAGTTGGTCTCAAACGGTATTACATCAAACACATATATTGAACGAGCAGAGATAATTATTTTGTCACTCAATCCACATATAGAAGAACTAGAATATAATACTTCATTAATTAAATGTGACACCACGCTGAAGACTATTTGTAAATCTATGCTATGTCAGTTTCCAACAGTCATCGAAAAAAGTATTTGTTCAAATAAACAATGTGAAAAATACCAAGAAACTGTACAACCCGTTCATATTATAACTTATAGCACTACAAGCGGCAGAATTGATAGCCTTCAACAATTTTTAAATGATAGATTAACCACTGAAGAATCATTGTGCAACTACATGTCGCAATGCACTGGTTTAAAAAATACTACATTTGAAGTATCACCATTGCACGTAATAATAGAAATTTTGTTTTGGAGAGGTAAATAAATATAAATATCTAATAATTTTCTACGAGTATAATAAGTCTATTTTTTACTTTATAGGAGAAAATATACAACAAAGCAACGAGGCTGCACCACATGTGAGTGTAAAGTTGTGTGATATCCCTCCA
>JAFHKX010000014.1:155877-165877 GCA_019022885.1 Schlechtendalia chinensis | reverse complement strand
GTAAAGTGGGGGGGCCTTGGCGACACGGGCAAAACGAGTTTTTATTAAGTATAGGGGAGAGGGGGAAGGGGGAATTTTATTGAAAATGGTCCCCGTTACAAATTTCATACAAATGGAGTACAAATTTTAATGATAGAAAAATGAAAAAAAACTTCAATATTACTAAAGTTGAAGGCTGGAAACGTATGGTCTATTGGCCTCACTTCAATTTTTTTTCGTCATTGCCGTCATTATAATAATGTCGTACAAATTCTGAAAGTTTGTCGTACAAATTCATACAAAAATAAATTTGATTTTTTTTATGAAAAAAAAAATTAAAATTTGTAAAGTATCGGGGGGGCTGGCCAACACGGCAAAACGAAGTTTTTTAAGTATATGGGTATGAGGGGGAAGGTGGAATTTTTTTTGAAAATGGTCGTTACAAAATCATACAAATGGAGTTACTAAATTTTTGATGTAGAAAAATGAAAAAAAACTTCAATTATTACTAAAGTGAAGCTGGAAACGTATGATTCTAATGCCTCACTAGCTGTTTCAATTTTTTTTTCGTCATATTGCGTCATTATAATGACGTACAAAATTCTGAAAGGTTCGAACAAATTCATTACAAATAGAAATTTGATTTTTTTATGAAAAAAAAAATTAACAATTAGTAAAGTGGGGGGGCTGGCGACACGGCAAAACGAGTTTTTTTAAGTATAGGCGAGAGGGGTAAGGTGTATTTTTTTGAAAATGGTCGAACAAATTCATACAAATGGAGTACAAATTTTTGATGTAGAAAACTGAAAAAAAAACCTTCCAATATTCTAAAAGTGAAGGATGTAAACGGTATGTCTAAGCCTCACTTACTTCAATTTTTTCGTCATGCGTCATTAATAAATGTCTACAAATTCCTGAACGTGTTTCGTAACAAATCATACAAATCAGAAATGGTATTTTTTTTATGAAAAAAAAAATAAAATTTGTAAAGTGGGGGGCTGGCGACACGGCAAACGAGTTTTTTAAGATATTGGGAAGATGGGGAAGGGGATTTTTTTTGAAAATGGTCTGTACAAAATCATACAAAAATGGAGACTTAAATTTTTAATGTAGAAATATAAAAAAAAAACTTCAAATTACTAAAGTGAACGGCTGGTAACGTATGTTCCTATGGCCCCCCTTCAATTTTTCGTCATTGCGTCAATAATAATGTCGTACAAATTTCTGCAAAGTGGTCGTGACAAAATTAGACATACCAATTGGAATTTGATTTTTTTATTAAAAAAAAAATTAAAAATTTGTAAAGTTGGGGGGGCTGGCGGAACACGCCAAAACGAGTTTTTTTAAGTAACGCGAGAGGGGGAAGGGGGAATTTTTTTGAAAATGGTCGTAACAAATTCATACAAATGGAGTACTAAATTTTTGATGTAGAAAAAAAAGATGAAAAAAAACTTCAATATTACTAAAGTGAAGGCTGGAAACGGTATGACCTATGGCCTCACTTCAATTTTTTTCGGTCATTGCGTCATTAATAATGTCGTTACAAAGGCCTGAAATGTGTTTCGTACAATTCATACAAATAGATATTGAATTTTTTTATGAAAAAAAAATTAAAAATTTGTAAAGTGGGGGGGGGGGCTGGCGACACGGCCAAAAACGAAGTTTTTTAAGTAGAGCTGGAGAGGGGGAAGGGGGAAATTTTTTGAAAATGGTACCGTACAAATTTCATACAAATGGAGAGTAACTAAATTATTGATGTAGAAAAATGAAAAAAAAAAACTTTCAATATTACTAAAGTGAAGGATGGAAACGTATGTCTATGGCCTCACGTCAATTTTTTCGTCATTGCGTCATTAATAATGTCGTACAAATTCTGAAAGTTTACGTTACAAATTCATACAATAAGGAAAGTGATTTGTTTAAGAAAAAACAAATTATAAAATTTGTAAAGGGGGGGGCTGGCGTACACGGCAAAACGAGTGTTTTTAAGTATATCGGAGAGGGGGAAGGGGGAATTTTTTTGAAAATGGTCGTACAAATTCATACAAATGGAGTACTCACATTTTGATGTAAAAAATGAAAAAAAAACTCAATTATATACTAAAGTGAAGGATGGCAACGTATGTCTATGGCCCTCACTTTCAATTTTTTCGTCATTGCGTCATTAATAATGTTGTACAAATTCCTGAAAGTGTTCGTTACAAATTCATACAAATAGAAATTGATAATTTTAAAAAAAAAAATTAAAAATTTGTAAAGTTGGGGTGGCTGGCGGACACGGCAAAACGAGTTATTTTAATTATAGTGGAGATGGGGAAGGGGGATTTTTTTTTTGAAAATGGTCGTACACATTCATACAAATGGAGTACTAAATTTTAATGTAGAAAAAATGAAAAAAAACTACAATATTAATAAAGTGCAGGCTGGAAACGTATGTCTAATGGCCCCCCTTCCAATTTTTTCGTCATTGCGTCCATAATAATGTCGTACAAATTTCTGGACAGTGGGTCTTACAAATTCATACAAATAGGAATGATTTGATTTTGGATGAAAAAAAAAAATTAAATTTGTAAAGTGGGGGGGCTGGCGACACGCAAAACGAGTTTTTTAAAGTATTGGGGAGAGGGGAAGGGGGAAGGGGTAATTTTTTTGAAATGGTCCGATATCAAATTCAATACAAAGGAGTAACTAAATTTTTGATGTAAGAAAAATGACAAAAAAAACCTTCAATATCACTAAAGTGTGGCTGGTAAACGGATGTCTATGGCCTCTCATCCAATTTTTTCCCGTCATTGCGTCATTAAATAATGGTCGTACAAATTTCGAAGTGTTCGTAGTAACCAAATTCATACAAATAGAAATTGATTTTTTTATGAAAAAAAAAAATTAAAATTTGTAAAGTGGGGGGGCTGGCGACACGGCAAAACGATTTTTTTTAAGTAATAGCGGAGAGGGGGAAGGGGGAATTTTTTTGAAAATTGTCGTAGTACCAAATTCATTACAAATGGAGTACTAAATTTTGATGTTGAAAGACTGAAACAAAAACTTCACTATTACTAAAAGATGAAGGATGGAAAACTTATGTCTATGGGCCTCACTTCAAGTTTTTTTAGCATTACGGTCAATAAATATTGGCGTTACAAATTCTGAAAAATGGTCGTACAAAATTCATACAAATAAAGGTACTATATATCTGCATAAAAATTATATCGATTTTCAAAATTGGGGGGGGGGCGGGGGGCGACATGCACGTCCAAGATGCATATATATACAATAATTTACTGATACCGATATTACTAACTACGAGTTTTCCTAGCGAATATAATTCAGAGTATTACAAATCTAAATCCGGCCCGAAGTACCAAAATGTGCGCACCGGCTTCCCGGATGTTTCTCTATAAAAATATCATTTAACTGCTAATAATTTATATAAGAGGACACAATAAGTAAAAAAATTGATACTTATCAAACTGAAATGAAACATATGAAAACTTGTCCAAGATTTTATATTTTAATAAAATAGTTTTAAAAAAAATGGAATATTCCAAGAAATGAAAGAGAGGGGAGGGGGTGGGAGGGGGGGGCGGGGGGGGGGGAGAGGGTTAACAGGGTGGGGGGGATGTTGTGGGGTGGGGGTAGGGTATTGTATGGGGGGTGGGGGGGGGGGGGGGGGGGGGGGGGGGGGTGGGGGGTGGGTTTATTTTGGTGGGTTTTTGGTTTGGTTTGGGGGTTTGTGGTGGGGGGGTGTGTTTGGGGGTTGGGGTGGTTGGGGGGGTTGGGGTGGGTGGGGTTGGGGGGGTTGGGTGGGTGGGGGTGGGGTTTGGGGGGGGGGGTGGGGGGGGGGGTGGTGGGGGGGGGGGGGGGGGGTGGGGGGGGGTGGGGGGGGGGGGTGTGGGGGTTATGTTAGGGTTGATAGTTGTTATTTTGTTGTTATAGGGTAGGGATTTGGTTTGGTTTTGTTTTTAAGGCATTTGGGGTGAGGGTTGTCTTGTGGTGATTGTGTATTGATTTAGTTGGTTTGTTTGTGGATAGGTGGTTTATGGATGTTTTGTGTGTTTTGGATGGGTTGGGGAATGGGTTTGTTTATTTTTGTTTTGTTATTTGGGTATTTTGTTTGGTTTTTTTTTTTTTTATGGAAAAGTTGGGTGTGGGTTGTTAGTGTGGGGTGTTGTTGTGTGTGTTGGTTGTTGGTTGATTTTTGATGGAAGTATGGGGGGTTATGGATATTTGGTTTATTGTATGGTAGGTATTGTGTATTTTGTATTTTTTGTTTATTGGGGGTTTTGAATCTTATTTAAATTTTAATTGACAAGAATTTTATTTGTAATTCAATAATTTTAAAAACACCAATCAAACATCCATGCCACTCCTCACCCCGCCCATTACACAATTATTCTCAAACATACAACACCTAACGATCCACCAACCCAACCTCTCTATTCCCCCACTCATATTACAATACTACACCCCCAAACCCTCCCCTATCAACCTTCCTTTCCAGTTCCCTTCGCCACAAACGAACCCACAACTAACCCGCCCTTACCAACATCCCCATCCTATCAACTAACCGCCTTGTCCAATCAATCTACATACCTACCCCTCATTCTTCTCTCATCCCCAACTTCTCCAGTCCAACCATAAATCCAGATACATCACCCGTATCAATACCACTCCCCAACAACCAACTCCTACCATTATCCACCTACTCCCACAAAAAGACCCAACTTTAACCTAACCCCAATGTAGATTACCTACCTTCCCTAGTCCACGAATAATAAATAACACCCCTAAAGTTACATCTTCCCAACATACTCCAAACCCTAACCCATTCCCTACAAACCCCATCATAACATCTAAATCCCATCCATAACTTGTCAACATTACAAAACCCCCACCCAATCGTCAACTCCTTTGTTCCACCACCAAATCCACTCACAACCCACCCCCCAGAATCCATACTCAAGAGCACAATCCAAACCGACAAATATATCAAAACTTTAATAACTCCTCTCTAAATAATGTCTCAAAAAACTATACCCTGCATTTATAACATAATCCCCATACTCCAATACATTAACATATACACACATTACATACGTGCCACCATCATAAAAACCTTATGACCTCCTCATCCAACTTCCATGAAACATATGAAACTAGACCAAGAATTTATATTTACCAACATAGTTTACACAAATCAAAAAAAATGACCTATACAATGACTTAACATAAAAGACCCTTTTACACTATTTTAATTTAATACAAGAAAAGGTTAAAATTACCATCATTATCATTAACAATCATATGTCAATATCATAAAACTTCATTCAATATACAAAAATTCATTAATTCTTGGAAACTGTTTTTGGTCACCATTATCCTAATAGAACAACAATCATTCACATTGTGTACATGTCGTGGGACCATTGATCCGAATGATTCTAAATCCTATTTTATATACTTAAAATCTTTGTTTGTTTTGTACCTTAGTCTCACAAATCATCATCTAATATCAATAATAATTATGATATACCATTACTAGACCTGAAAATTGTAACCCTATAAAAAGGTACCCAGTATAATTTTTTAAACTCTTCTGTGAAAAATGAAATCTCGTCTCTCTATATGGTTATAGAATGATTGTCCACTCGAAACTACCCATTTTCAATATATTTTACTAAATTGTTTTACACTAAAAATACACATAATCTAATATTTAACTTTAAATTCGTTTATTATTGAAAACTCACTCAACTCACCAATAAAATTGTAACCGTACATAGACAAACCCGGCTTACTCATATTTCTGGCATCCCTGGTTTTCTGTGTAACTCTTCACGAGTAACTGAATAACCGATACTCGTGAAGAACCTAACGAAAAGGACACGGAAATAAATCCACAACCTCGCGGTCGCGATCAAAATGATTTTTAAAACAAACTAGTTTTGCAACTCGTAGAACACAAGTTTAGTTTGTCCATTCAATCAACCACTCAAACTCATCAAGATGATCAATGAAACCTTTTCTTCTACTTTTACACTTGTAAAAATTATTAATTATTTCAAACTTATTTATTATTTTAAGTTCGTTGTAATACCAAAAATTTTAATTGTAAATTACTTTTGGCAAAACGTGAATAAATTAAAGAATTTTATTTATGGCTCCCAACGACGTCTCCCCTGACATTGGAAAATGTTTAGTATTATCGACTATTACATATTAATAGGGTGAATCTTTTGATGGTAAGAAGAGAAAAACTAAATAATTTTAATTTATCACTGTAAACGGACTATTCTATGAACCACAAAACAACCAGAAAAAAAAATTATTCTTTAGCTGTTAAATTAAAAATTGTAGGAAAAACTAGAGACACGATTAATAACATTAGATAATTAAAGATTGGGGGTACCTGAATTAAAATAAAGTCTTATAATTTTTTATGGTGAAAATATCCCATCTGATCAATTATCCATAGAAGACTCTAAACTTATTAAACACATAAATTCGAAGAACACTAATACCTTTGGTGATAGAGTAGAGAAAACATGAAGTATAACTATTACCAATCTTACACTAAAAATCTAACTTTGTAAAATAGAAAAAAAAGCAATTCGAAATATGATGATAGAACCCAACATTAGGTGCTTTTGAAATGAGGTATATACTCCTCGTCAAAAATAAAAACTACGTTTTGGCCACACAAACCAAAAAAAGTTTTAAATGATGCAATAATTATCCGCAAAACAATAAGAAGTTATAATTAATACTGAAATAAACCTTTTAAAATACAATAATCCTAAAAATTATAATCAAAAATTTTGGGACAGGTTTTTTGAAATCGTAAAAAAAATAACCATAAATCTAGCGATTGTTATTTAAAACTAAAATATTACTTTTAGTTAATAATTCAAATAATTAATTACTATTAATAATAAACAACCGTAAAAATTTTGTACGTATTGTAAAAAAAATTTCATACAAAAGACCAATGTTATACTTTTTAAAAAATAAATAAACAAAAATAGATTATAATAAACCTAGTACAAGTAGACAATTTAATTATAACAATTCTAAACAAATTTCAAAAATTAATTTAACAAGAAATGATACTTATTCTGTGAAATATTTTCCACAGATGGTTCAAAATAAAATCAATTTTATGATTGATACAGACTCAAGCTAGTCTTTATTAAAATTGGTGAACTGCCTAAAGGACACAATTATTGGATAATTTAAAGCAAATTTATAAGGAAATATCATGCAACTTAAAGAGTTTAGGCTATACATTAATACATTTAAAAATTGGATCTAAAACTATTTCACATAAAATTTCATATAGTAAATAACAACTTTCCATCCAATCCAAAGGAATAAGAGGAATAGATTTAACAATGATCAATGACAAAATTATTAATATTAAAACTTAATTCAATTAGACTTTTACAATAAAACACATTCTTAAATGATTATAAATATAAACCATACATGTAACAAACGAAATCAAATCCCTTTCAGAAACAATTGTAAAAATTAATACAGTCTACACTGAATGAAAAAAAACTGGTATAAATTTATAACCTATTAAATGAAATGTAAAATATATTTATAGGATCTGTAAATGACCTCAAATTAATAATAACCAAGCATTTGTACCACTTTTGAATAATCAGAACATCTAAATATTACAAAAACGACATCGAATTTAAATAAAATACCTGGACGAAATTAGTTCCTTCAAAATTTCTGACTTTAATGAAAAAAAAAATGATGAACAAATGAGGTTTGATTTTATTAGAATAAAATCTTACGGATTAAACCATTTAAATTAAAAGAAGAGAAATTACTATAAAACAAAACTGTGTAAAAAAATTTAATGGACATATTTTTTCTTCCTGTGATAAACTAACATTCACTAATCAATTAATGCGTAAAATTATACTAAAAAACTCACAACCAATTAACGTAAAAAACAATAATAGATACCCATTCAGCCATTAAGAAAGAAATTTGCGGAAAAAAACAACTAAAAGGACTTAGATAATCAAGGTATTATTGTAAAAAAATCCAAAAAGGCCTTGGAATTCCCCAATATGGGTTCCCCAAAAAAAACTGATGCCTCAGAAAAAAGAAAATGGCGTATCGTAATAGACCGTCCGAAACATTAATGAATTATCAATAGGCGAACTCTTTTCCATCTACCAATATATAAATGACATTTTAGACCAACCTAGGTAATGCAAAATTATTTTTAGTACATTAGACTTTTAGCATCTTCATTTTCATCAAATTAGACTTGATCCCGAAGACCGCCCCCTAAAACGGCATTTATTTCAGGCACCGACCATTTCCAATTTAATCGCTTACCATTTGGAATATTAAAGAAGCTCCCGCCGCATTTCAAAGTATTAATAAATGAGTGGTATTAGCAGGGACTATTAGGCATAAAATGCTTTGCCTATATGGATGATATAGTTTTATTTATGGAAAAAAAAATCTCGAAGATCACAATAATAAATTATAAAGACATATTTTTTAAGCATTCAGAAACGCTAATTTAAAAGTTACAACCCGACAAAATGCGAATTTTTAAAAATAAAGTATAACTTATTTATAGGTGACATGTTTTATCCAGAATCGGGTGTAAAACCAAAATCCAGAGATAAAATAAAAGCAGTAAACGATTTTCCTGTGCCGAAAAATCCTAAAGATATTAAAGCATTTTTAGGATTAGCTGGATATTATCGTCGATTTATTACCACAATTTTCTTCAGAAAAATTTGGCCAAACCTTTAACAATGTTTACTATCAAAACAAATTTCAAAAATTTCATATTGAAAAAGAACAAACTCGAAAGTTTTTCATAAAATTAAAACATATTTTAACATCTGAACCAATACTTAAAATACCCAAATTTCCAGAGAAGAATTTATTCGTACAACTGACGCTAGTAATTATGGCAATAGGCTCAGTACTTAGTTCAAGGAATAATTCCCAACGACTTGCCTAGTAGCATACGCTTTTTAGGAATTTTAAATTAAACATCGAAATCGCTTACACAGTAACTGAAAAAAGGAAATATTAGCAATCGTTTCTGGGCTGTAAAAAAACATTTTAAGACCCGTATTTGTATGGTGTTAAATTTAAAATCGTATACAGATCCAATAAAACCATTAATCTGGTTATTTTAAATTAAAAGATACCAAAATTTCTAGACTTATGCGTTGGAGACTTAAATTACTTGATTAACAATTACGAAATAATTTATAAACAAGGCAAAACAAATTCCAAATGCTGACGGACTTCTCGAGACCATCCGAAGAAATAAATAATACATTAATGAACAATAAAACTATAATGAACCAAATATTATCAAACATAATATAATTAAAAATAATTGATTATAAACATTTTTTAGACGTCCAAAATACGACAATTGATAACTAATTTCCGTGTTTACGATTCAAATGATACAATTAATTCAACAAAGATTAAACATTCTGTACGAATTTCTCCATTATAATTGATAATAATTTTGAATTTATCATGTTTATTAAACCAAAAATTAAAAAAGTAATCTAAATGAAATAATAATTGAAGAAAACATTTATATTAATCTATCATTAAACAACATTTTGTGTGCGACTCGTATGATTTCCCTAGCAATTATTTGAAACAACATTATGGTATTAAAAGAAGTTATTTTAAAAAAAAACAAATAAAACGTAAATATATTATCCCAAAACATAAAATATTAATTGGGATTCAATTTAGAATAATGGTTAGATATATTTTTTAAAAACCACAGACAATTAATATTATATATAGCGACAAAATGAAAGTATATCTAGTATTTAATCCGATGAAGAAAAGACCACAATTTTACACGAAAGCACATTGCAACCCTACCGGAGGACACTTTGGCATATCAAAAACTTGAATAAATTAATACAATCAGGTTATAAGTGGGATATTAAAATGAAAAGAAACAAATAAAACACTTAATAAAAACATGCGACTTATG
>JAFHKX010000014.1:92503-155377 GCA_019022885.1 Schlechtendalia chinensis | reverse complement strand
CTATTTTGTTCATCATTTTTTTCATTAAAGTCAGAATTTTGAAAGGAAATAATTTCGTCAGGTATTTTATTAAATTCGATGGCGTTTATTGTAATATTTATAGTATGTTCTGATGTATTCAAAAGTGGTACAAATGCTTGGTTATTATTAATTTGAGTCATACAAGATCCTATAAATATATTTTCATTTAATTTAATAGGTTCATAAATTATACCAGTTTTTTCTTCTGTGTAGACTGTATTAATTTTTACAATTGTTTCTGAAAGGGATTTGATTTCGTATGTTACATTGTCTGGTTTATATTTATCATTCATTTTAAGAATGTGTTTATTGTAAAATTCTAATTGATTTAGTTTTATATTAATAATTTTGACATGATCATTGATAAAATCTAATCCTAATATTCCTTTGGATTGGATTGGAAAGTTGTTATTTACTATATGAAATTTATGTGAAATAGTTTTAGATCCAATTTTTAAATGTATTAATGTATAGCCTAAACTCTTTAAGTTGCCTGATATTCCTTCTAAATTTGCTATTAAATTATCCCAATAATTGTGTCCTTTAGGCAGTTCACCAATTTTAATAAGACTAGCTTGAGCTCCTGTATCAATCATAAAATTGATTTTATTTTTAACATCTGTGGAAAATATTTCACAGAATAAGTTCTCATTTCGTGTTAAATTAATTTTTGAAATTTGTTTCGAATTGTTATAATTAAATTGTTTACTAGTACTAGGTTTATTATAATCTTCTTTTTGTTTTTTATTTTTTAAAGTATAACATTGGTCTTTTGTATGAGAATTTTTTTTACAATACGTACAAAATTTTTCCGTTTGTTTATTATTAAAGTCATAATTATTTGAATTATTACTAAAAGTAATATTTTTATTTTTAAAATAACAATCGCTAGATTTATGGTTATTTTTTTTACAGATTTCACAAAACTGTCCAAATTTTTGATTATAATTTTTAGGATTATTGTATTTTAAAAGGTTTATTTCAGTATTAATTCTAACTTCTTCTTGTTTTGCGATATTTATTGCATCATTTAAATCTTTTGTTTGTGTGGCCAAAACGATAGTTTTTATTTGAGAGGAGTATATACCTCATTTAAAAGCACCTAATGCTTGGTCTTCACACATATTTCGAATAGCTTTTTTTTCTATTTTACAAGTTAGATTTTTAGTGTAAGATTGGTATAGTTTTACTTCATGTTTCTCTACTCTATCACCAAAGGTATTAGTGTTTTCGAATTTATGTTGTTTAATAGTTTAGAGTTCTATGGATAATTGATCAGAAGGGATATTTTCACCATAAAAATCTATAAGACATTCTTTTAATTCAGCCCAATCTTTAATATCTAATGTATTAATCGTGTCTCTAGTTTTTCCTACAATTTTTAATTTAACAGCTAAGAATAATTTTTTTTCTTGTTGTTTTGTGGTCATAAGAAATACGTCGTTTACAGTGCTAATAAAATTATTTAGTTTTTCTCTTCTACCATCAAAAGATTCACCTATTAATTGTACTAGTTCGATAATACTAAACATTTCAATGTCAGTGGAGCCAGTGGTGGTAGCCATAATAAAAATCTTTTAATTTATCACGTTTTGCCAAAAGTAATTTACAATTAAAAATTTTGTTATTACTACGAACTTAAAATAATAAATAAGTTTGAAATAATTAATAATTTTTACCAGGTAAGTAGAAGAAAGGTTCCAATGATCATCTTGATGAAGTTTGAGATGTTGATTGAATGTGAACAACTAACTTGGTTCTACGAAGTTGAACTGTTGTTTTAAAAATATTTTGATCCGCTCCGCGATGTTGTGGATTATTTCCGTTGTCCTTTTCGTTAGGTTCTTCACGAGTATCGGTATTCCGTTACTCTTGAAGAGTTCCACCAGAAACCAGGGATGCCAAAATATGTTGTAAGCCGGGTTTTCTATGTCCGGTTACAATATATTTGTGAGTTGAGTTGAGTTTTCAAATAACGATTAAAGAATAAATATAATATAATGTGTATTTATATTTAAAACAATATCGTAAATATATTTGAAAATGGGTAGAGTGACAACATCTAACACCAAATATCAACTGTCTTAAAAATAATACATGTTACATATATATAGTGTTACAATATTCATGTTATTAAGTAAATCAGTAATTATTATTGATATAAGATTATTATAATTGTGACTAAGGTACAAACAAACAAATCTATTAACGTATCTAAAATAGTAAAGTATCATACTGAACAAAGGTCCACGACATGTACACACTTGTTACTTATTGTGTTCTATTAGGATAATGGTAGTATTAATGAATTTTTGTATATTTCATGAATTTTATGATACTTGACATATATTTTTAATTATAATGATTGTAATATTAACTAATCTTGTATTAAATAAAAAATATTGTAAAGGTCTTTTATTAAATTCATTGAATATTCATTTTTTTTTAAAACTATTGAATTAAATATAAAATCTTGGACAAGTTTCATATGTTTCATTCAGTTTGATAATTACAAATTATTTACTTATTTTGTCCACGTATGTAAATAGTAATATTAAATGATATTTTATAATTTGTAAATGTAAAAATGCATGGAATCGATTTATGATTTACATTTATAATATTTATATATACATTATTACTAACAATTATTTTTTATTAAATATAAAATCGTAGGACTGTTGTTTTTTTTTATATTCAATTTATTATGAACACATTAGTTACTTATAGTGTTCTTGTATATTAACAGTACCATTAATGAATTCTATATATTTTATGAATGTTATAATACTTGACATGTATATGTAATTATAATGATTGTAATATTAACTAATCTTGTATTAAATATAAAATCTAGTACAGGTCCTTTATTTAATCTTCAATTTGAAATGTACACATTTGTTACTTATTGTGTTCTATTAGGATAAAGGTAGTATTAATGAATTTTTGTATATTTCATGAACTTTATAATACATGATAAATATTTTTAATTATAATAATTGTAATATTAACTAATGTTGTATTAAATATAAAATCATGGACAAGTCTTTTATTTTATCTTCATTTTAATATGTACACGTTTGTTACTTAATGGGTTTTTTTTATGCTAATGGTAACATTAAGGAATTTTTATATTTTATGAATGTTTTAATACAATATAAATATTTTTTGACAATTATGAATGTAATTTTTAACTAATTATTTATTTAATATAAAATATTGTAAAGGTCTTTAATATTATATTCATTGAATATTCAATTTTTTTAAATTATTGAATTAAAAATAAAATCTTGGACAAGTTTCATATGTTTCATTCAGTTTGATAATTACAAATTTTTTACTTATTTTGTCCACTTATGTAAATAGTAACAGTAAATGATATTGTATAATTTGTGAATGTAAAAATGCATGGAATCGATTTATGATTACATTTATAATATTTATATATACATTATTACTAACAATTATTTTTTATTAAATATAAATCCTAGGACTGTTTTTTTTTTTATTCAATTTATTATGTACACATTAGTTACTTATATTGTTCTTGTATATTACAGGAACATTAATGAATTCTATATATTTTATGAATGTTATAATACTTGACATATATATTTAATTATAATGATTGTAATATTGACTAATCTTGTATTAAATATAAAATCTAGTACAGGTCTTTTATTTAATCTTCAATTTGAAATGTACACACGTGTTACTTATTGTGTTATTAGGATAATGGTAGTATAAATGAAATTTTTCTATATTTCATGAATTTTTATAAATATATGATATATATTTTTAATTATAATGATTGTAATATTTAACTAATCTTGTATTAAATATAAAATCTTGGACAGGTCTTTTATTTTATCTTCAATTTAATATGTACACATTTGTTACTTATTCTGTTCTTTTTATGCTAATGGTAACATTAAGGAATTTTTTTAGATTTTATGAATGTTTTAATACAATATATATATTTTTGACAATTATGAATGTAATTTTTAACTAATTTTGGTCTAAATATAAAATATTGTAATGGTCTTTTATTAAATTCATTGAATATTCATTTTTTTTAAAACTATTATATTAAATATAAAATCTTGGACAAGTTTCATATGTTTCATTCAGTTTGATAATTACAATTTTTTTACTTATTGTGTCCACTTATATAAATAGTAGCAGTAAATGATATTTTATAGGAAACATCCGGGAACGTCCGGTGCGCACATTTGGTCCTTCGGGCCGGATTTAGATTTGTAATACTCTGTATTATATTCGCTTGGAAAACTCGTAGTAATATCGGTATCAGTAATTATTGTATATATATGCATCTTGGTGTTTTCTATTTCCGATACCATAACAATCTACGTATTATTCACTGCTGTCGCGTATATCAGCAGTTTCTAATTAACGACGCACACGTTAATTAACGGTCACAGTATCATTATTTTACCGTGTTTATTATATAATATTGTTATTCAATCTATTTACGATTTAATATATTAATCATGCCGCCGAAAGAAGGTCCCGCCGCAACACTAGCATACGCGCGTGCTATGCGTGATCGTGCGTTCAAATCTATTAAAGAAATACATGCCGTAATTCTAGAAGCGAAATCAGATTCTACGAAATCTCTCTTTGTAGACTCACGCATCGCCAAATTAGAATATTTTGTCGGTTTAATTTCGCCATGAACAAGGTTGTGTTGTTAAGGCCCTAGTTACTCTCGATCGCCTGACCGAATTGAGTACAATCGATGACCCTATCATCACATCCATGGAGTCCTTGTGTTACGAAATTGAATCAACTGCGTCTCAACGTGCTAATGAAGACAGAGCATTGATGTCGTCCAATATGACTGCTAATCAATCGTCTATGCCGTTACCAAAAATTCAATTACTCAAGTTCGACGGTTCGCTGTTACATTGGCGATCGTTTCGTGATATTTATGTTTCTCTCGTTCATGACAACGTTAATATAGGTAATGCGGAACGATTCCACTATCTTATATCGTGTCTTTCGGATTTTCGTGCTATCCGTCATCAAATCCGTGCCGTTATCTTCCAAAAACTACGCCGTTGCGTGGGAAGCACTGTCGGATCGTTTTGACAACAAACGTTTATTGGCGTCAGCACATCTGGACAAATTATTTGCATTTAAACGATACGTCAAGAATCGTTATCAGCGTTAATTAAAATTTGTCAACTTTTTCAAAGAAAACGTGTCTATGATTAAATCCATCGGGGTCAATGACTTGGCGGTTTTTTGTTATTTTACATGGGATCGCGCGTACTCGATTCAACCACGTTACGATTATTTGAATCAAGTATATGTCAGTCAACAATTCCCGATTTGGACGTATTATTAAATTTTGTTCAGCAGCGATGTAAGATATTTGGAAATCTTCAACCACTCAATAACATCGATCGCATCGATAATTTTCGCGAAAAGCCGTTCATTCGCGGAAAATCAACCGTACCGATGAAATCTGTGTTTACTACGTCTACGTCAAGCCAATATTATTCAAGGAATTGTGTGATTTGTGATAACTCCGACCACAATATATATCGTTGTCCACATTTAACGAATTTATCTGTCGAAAAACGTCGAGATATGACCGTTTCGCGTAAACTTTGTTTCGCGTGTCTAAGCCCGAGACACACGGTTAAGACCTGTTCTTCGAAAAATGCCTGTCGTTCGTGTGATAGTAAACATCATCATACGTTATTACATTTTGTTCGTACTAAATCGCTTTCGGTGGAAGCTAGTTCGGATGCTCCGTTAACGTCTTTAAGCAATAATATACATCGTTTGCGGGTGCAGCTCATACAATTCCACTGTTATACTTGGTACAGCAATCGTTCATATTAAGGACGTTCTGGGACGGACTCATGCCATTCGTGTACTGCTCGACAGTGGATCTCAGATTTCGGCCATGACAAGTGACTGCTTAGCTCGATTGGGCTACCCAAAAAACGTTTCAGATCCGGAATTGTGGGTCTTGCACAAAAATCCTGTTGTTCAGGTTCAAGGCGTTGCCAAGTGTCAGTTTTCGTCGCATTTCAATTCAGAATACGTGTTTCCAACAGTTGACTGGTGATTTTGCCGCAAATTACAGCAGCCATGCCGTCCACACACTTGCCTTCTACCGTGCGTCATCGGTACCAACATCTTTTACTTGCTGATAAGGATTTTGACATTCCAGCACGAATCGATGTTCTTTTTGGTGCGGATATTTTTCCGAGTCTAGTCCGTCCTCGAGCCGATGTTCAACCTTATCCCGGATTTCCATCGACATGGACACCCAACTCGGTTGGATAGTTTTTGGGCCCTGTTCTTCCTCGAATGCGACACCGCTAGTCGCACTTACCCACCGCCATCGATCAGTCGATCGGCGATCAATTACAACGTTTCTGGACAGTCGAAGAACCCATCGCACCTGTATCACCAACACTGAGGATCAATGGTGTGAAGAGTATTTCTCGAAATCTACGTCGCGTGATTCGTTCGGTCGATTCTGCCGTCGCGCTTCCGTTTCGCGATTTATTCACTTCTGCGGATAAACTCACTTGTACGTCGTCTTATGGTCTTGGTGATTCTCGAATCACCGCTTTGAAACGTTTTTATAATCTAGAAAACCGCCTAAACCAAGGATCCCAAATTATATGCTGCTTATCGCGCGTTTATGACGGAATATCAAACGTTAGGCCATATGTAAGCTTCTCCCGAAGTAGGAAGTATTTTATTCCTCATCACGCCGTAGTCAAGCTGACGGGGACTTGTCAAAGATTCGAGTTAAGTAAACCACGCATCTGCCGTTTCGTCACCCGGTCGTTCTTAAAACGTAAGATTTTAGCACCGGCCAAAAACAAACCTACACGAGCCATACATACTTTCCTTATGCATAGATACTTTAATGTGTACCGCCTGGATATATAAAAAAATGTTATGACATAATATTAAAGCGATAGTAATATTTAAAATACAACACAAAACAGTCTCGTGAACCCACCCTATTTCGACTACAATAATAAATTCTAATAACCATTACGAACGTCCTAAAGTTATCACATAACACTCAAAATAATAAAACACTAGCTAATGACTCCCAATGACGTTCATCGTTACCTTAAAACAAACGGAATCCACTCGCTTATCTCAAACGAAGACTAACATTAAAAAGGTTCATACCTAATAAACAGTAAAACCAACAAAACATTACAACATTGATCTACTTCGCATTTCTCTATATAAATAATCAAAATTGAACATCATCCAACATCAGATCACAAACACGTTCTACCTATACAACCTCAACTGTACCTTAACGAATGAACCTCGGTACTAACACAAAACTAAAAAAGAACTCTTCTTACAAATTTACACATATACCTAAAATAACTCAAATCACCCAAAACATACAACAATTACTTCTCACCAATCTTCAAGTTCTCTCAATTAACGCACCTAAAATACGACCCTGTCTCTTATCACAATTACCAATAAATATGAGGGTCAAATAGAAAAAATAACAACATATGTCAAATAACTCTTAATGTCCCTAACCCCATCCCTCGGAACAACAATCTTTTTGCACAAAAATAAAGAATATCTACCTTGTTATAGATAAACATACCCTACAAAAATAATACTCAACACTCAATACATTACCAGAATAAAGTATATCATATTCCACAAACAAAATTATACTCATCCAACTTAATACATACCTAATATTAACAAACTTCTCACACACTTACCCAACTAACCATAACCCCCCCTAAGCCCAATCCCTTCAACCTCAATCAACACACAACCCCAACCTCTAAACTCAATTATCTTCTCAAACAAGAAATCCTTCCCCAACCCCCAAAACCCTATACAATACTACCTCAAACACCCAACCTATAACTCTCAATTCCCCCAACCACCCATACAATCTATTTAACACTACCTTCCATCCCAAAATAAATCAAATCAACCCAACACCTACTCCAAAACCCTCTTCTAATCCTCCAATATACATCCTCCATATACCCACCCTCCCCCCCATCCTCACCTCCACCTCTTACAAAATCCAACCCAACTCCCACTCCACCCCATAACAATTCCCTTCCCTCCCAAACACCTACATACCTACTCCCCATCCCCCCTACCCTTAACTAACCAACCTAACCCCTCCCATCACCCTTACCCCTCTACCCCCTTATTCATCTTATAATACATTACCCACATCATAACCCTAACAATTCCCATCAACCTCTTAAACAACCCAAACCCAAATCACCTATTTATTTCAACATAAAACCTAAAAAACCCACTAAACTACTACCCAAATAAATCTCCTTACCCAACCCCTAAAAACCATAACTTCTCAACTACGAAAAAACAATACTATCTCCCACCCCAAACCTAAAAAAAACATTCCAATCCCTTTCACATCCCACACCTCCCCATAACCTCACCACTAAATCCCCTAATTCACCTAACATTCACACCCCATTATATCAACTTTAATACTCCCTCCACTAAACCACACAACTAACCTATCACCAACCCAAAATCATCCATCACCTCCACCCCAACCCTCCAATAAACACTACAAAACCCAAACACTAAACACCATTATTTCCCCCACCATAAAAACACACATCTACCCTCCCCAAAATTCAACAACATTCCCCTCCCTATCATAACTCCTTATCCTCAAAACCATCCTACCATACCCAACACATCATTCTACCTCCACATACCTTTCATACAATCCCAACATACTCCTACCCACCACAATTCCAAAAACCCATAATTCATTCCATTATTTCCCAAACATTACAATTCTCAACTACTCCTTCAATCACTCACACAAAAAAATTAAAAATCTATTTAATAAATACATACATACCATTCCTAACAAAATTCATACTACCCATAACACCCCCCCTCCTCCAAAATCCTCCATTAACTAAATACTACTATATACAACTCATAAAACAAAACATACATCTTCACACCAACAATTCTCCTCCTACCTCACAACACACATAACCACTTACTCAAATCACCCCACCACTTCACTCCACACCCTACCTTTACCAATTCCAAACACACCTCCATAACTACTACAATCAATATAATAATCCCCAATCACCTACCTAAACTACACTAACACCAACAACCAAACACCCCCCACTTCCATCAAAAAATACACCAAAAAATTACAAAAAAAAAAAAAAACCAAATAAAAACCACTACCAAATACCATAACCATCCTCATCAAATCACCTCCCCCAACCAATACCCCAAACACTTCCTACCCCATTCACAATCCCTAACCCCATCACAAACCCTATTTTATTCATAACTAAACCCATACTTTATTTTCTAATCTAACACTAAAAACTACTCCAAAACCCACGACCTAAAATCCAAACCAAAATCTCCTCCACACCCCCCCATCCCCCCCGCTCAACACTCACCTAAACCCCTACAAACCCCCCCAAACCACTCCTCTACCCCTCCAATCCTCTCTATACAACCTCTAACCACTAAAAACTAACCCAAAACTTAAAAAACTACTACACCATATCATCACCGCCTCCTTCCAACATTCACACCACCTCCTATATATCCCCAAACAATCCAACTCACACCCATCATACTAAATTTTATACACCCATCCAACACAATAAAAAACACACAAAAAAACAATCAACCAAAAACCTAAATTCACCACCCCAACCAAACCTAAAATCCACTAATAAACAACCAACAAACCCCCAACATACACAAAAACAATTCAATAAATAACCATTATCAAAAACACACACTTAACAATAACTTACATCTCTCACATTCTCCTATCCAACTTTAAACCCACCTAAAACCCTCTCATACTTTAACTACTGATTCACATCAATCCAAACTAAAAAATTAAAACAAAAAACACAACAAAAAACAAAAAAACAAACAATAAAATATAAAAAAAAAAAAAACAGTATTTTAAAACAATAAAAACCAACAAAAATGAACATATAACTAAATATATCAATAAACAAAACATATAAAACATTACACACAAAAAAACAAAACCACAAAGCAAACTATAAAAAAATTTTTCTAATTCCAAACAAAATGATTAAATTATCCCCCTAAATATAAAATAAATAAAATCATTAAAATAAAATAAAAAATTAAAAAATATTAAAAAAAATATAATGATCCATTTTTCATAAATTTATAACAACATAATCCAACATTCAAAATAAAAAATTTTACAAAAAAAAAACAAGTGATCTTATAAAACACACAATCAAACATCAATAAAAACAAACCTTCCAAAAAAAAAACCAAAAAAATAATTAAAAAAAACCAACACCATAACAAACAAAAAAAAACACTACCCTTACAAAAAACAACTACCAAATAACTAACCCAAAAAAAAAACATAACAAAATTCAAAATTACTAAAACATCAAAAAAATAAAAAAACATCAAAAACAAAAACCATCAAAAAAAAAATCAACACAAAAAATAAAACAACCACCACAATAAAACACACCAACAATAACACTAAAAAAAATAAACAAACAAAAAAAAATACCAAAAAAAAAAAAAATATATACCACACTTAAAAACTAAAAAAAAAAGAAAAAAATAAAATATATCAATACAAAAATCAATAAAACAAAAAATAATACAAAAATACTAAAAAACTAAACAATAAAACACCATAAAACAAAAAACAACCAAAAAACTAATAAATAATAAAAAAACAAAACAAAAAAATTATACACAATATATCCTCAAAGTTATCTTTATAAAAACATTTACCAACAAATAAAATAAAAAAAAAAAAAAAAAAAAAAAAACATACAAATCTATTTAAATAAAAATATTATAAAATAAACTCACACCATAACCACCACCACCTAATTAATATAATCTATATAAAAAAACACAAACAAAATAAATAAAAATATATGACAATAAAAATATATAAATAAAAAATATAGAAATCAAAAATTTACCTTAAATATAACATAACACAAAAATTAAACTAAATTGTACAAAAACAAAAAAATAAAAAAACACAACATAATCCTAAAAAAATATAAAACAAAAATCAAAATTAATATACTAAATAATATAAATCTTATAAAATTAATCAAAAATAGATTTCAATTCATTTATACATACACACAAAAATAACATATACATATACAGTTACTATTTACATAATTTGTTACAAAAAATAAAACAAATAAAAAATATCAAAAATAAAAAAAATTAAAACATTAACACTAAATAAAATTAAACAAGAAAATAAAAAATAACCCAAACAAAACCAAAAAAAAAAAATCAATACAACAATAAAAAATAATAACAAAACACAAAAAAAAAAAAACCAATCACTAAAATCCAAAAAAAAAAAAACCCCATATAACAAATACCCAATCATAAAAATAAATCTTACCATAACAATCAAAAAACAAACAAACAATAACTAACCAAAAACCCACAAAAACCAAAAAAAAAAATACCAGAAAAATAACATACAAAAAACAAAAACATAACAAAAAAATCACCAAACAAAAAAAAAACCCAATACCATATATTCCCTTATTTCCCATTAAACACCAACCATCCCCATTCCCCAAAAAAAAAAAACCCCCAAAAAACCACACACACCAAACAAAACAAAAATTCCACCAAACCCCACCACCTTTTTTCCAACACACCCCCAAACATAATTCCAACTTCCCACAAAACAAAACTAAACAAAAATTTAAATTTGAAAAATTAAAAAACAAAAAAACACATAAATCAACACTAACAGCAAATAAAAAACCAAATAAAAAAAAAAAAAAAATAAAATAAGAAAAAAAAAAAAAAACTACAGTCACAAATTCTATACACAACCCACACAAAAAAAACCACAACCCAATACAAAACAAAAAAAAAAAAAAAATAACTACTACATAAAAAAACCAAAAACACACATACAACACCCACTCAAAAACAATATCATATCACCCTTACCTAACCTTACATCACTTTAAAACCCTTTCTTTTTTCCTATCCTTCTCCCTCTCTATCCTACTCAACTAACTATTATAACCTACCCCTTCAAACCCCATCCTTACACATATATTCCATACAAAAATACATTCTACATCCCCCACTATAACAAACACACACATTCTTTTATTATCCCCCCCATCACCATCCACAATCACATAAAAACACACAATCTCATCTTATTATACACCACAACTATACATCCATAATAATTCTAATTCATATTCATAAACAAACCCCTCTTCTATCTAATCTCCTAATACATTCTTTTATCAACCTCCCAATCTCCTCCTCCCCCACCTACCCCTAACCCTCCCCACCTCTTCCCCTCTATAACACACTTCTTCTTTCAAATACTAACACTCACTTTACATATTATCCCTACTATATCCCCCAAAACTACACATCCCTTAACATTATCCTTATATTTTCTTCTCTACACCCCACTAACCAACACACCTGACTAAACCAAAAACTCCTCAAACTCTCCCCCCTCCAACCCCCCCCTACATATACACTCCCAACCCACTAAATCCTAATCATTTACACAAACCCTCACCCTATTACCTCAATCTACATACTTACTAAATCAACTCACACCTCTCCCTAAAACCAAACCACAAACCACTAACACACCCACCACCCCCCACCCCACCCCCACCCCAAAACTTACCCCCCAATCAATCTCATAAACACCCTTCAAAATATTTTTTTTCAACTTAACTACAAATTACAAACTTCACAAAATTCCAACAACCCCCTCATACTTCCTAATCATTTTTCCATCAATCCCCTACCCCTAACCTATCTCTTCTCACCTCAAAATAACAAACCTCTACTATCCCCTATAAAAATCTCATCCCTATCTTCTCCCCACACCAATATCTCCTACCTCCAATCCAATCCTTAACCCCCTCCTCTCTCCCCACTCACCCTTTCTACCCCCTCCCCTTCTACATATTAATCTCACCTAACCTCCAACCACCATCCATCCAAAACATTCCACCCCCCCCCCTCACCCACCAAAACAATCTCTATCCAACAACTCCTCATAACCAATCCCCACCCATTCCACCTCCTACCATCCCCCATATCAAATTCCAAAATTCAATAACTCTCCCATCCTTCCTACATCCAATCCCTTAATCTTATTACCTCAAAAAACTTTAACTTTCCCTCTTTCCACCACATCATATACCCCTCTCTCTTTCCCTCAATAAACCACCAAAACTTTACCACCAATAACACACCTAAATTTCCCACCAATAATCACTAAACAATTCAATCTACAACACCACTAATACTTATATCTTCACTCTTCTCCAAAAATTCATAAACTCCACTACCAACAATTATTCACCCTCCTACTAAACCACCCTAATCACACCAATTAAAACCACATCCCTATCCCCCATTTACCCCACTAATACTTCTACCAAATTAACATCTCAACATCTCCCATAACCTTACAAAAATACCCCTAAAAATATAATATCCACTACACACCACCCTCCAAACACTAACATCCCCCCTAACCTTTCCCTACTCCCCCCACATTACTATACACCTTAATACCCCTTCAAACCAAATCCCACCTATCAACAATTCCATATAATATACAAACTCTATAAACCTTACCCAAAACTTTCAACATCTATATCCCTTACCCCACCTCCTCCCCCAATTATCTAAACCTTAATCATTAATTTCAACATTTCCCTAAAATTCAAAATTTCAAATTACAACTTACATTACTACTCCCAACTTTACCAAACCACAAACATATTCCTCTAATTCTCTAACTTTCCCAATCACTCTATCTTCATTCACATATTTAAAACATACTAATCCAACCATAAACCATACAAAACTTCAACTCCACTATCAAAAATTTCTTCCATATAATTAAAATACCAACAAAAAATAAACTTATCTTACTAAACCCCTACAGACCAATCTTACAATTACCCCATCCTACCACTATCACATTAAAAAACATATACACCATAATCACATATATAATCAATATACCTTCAAACCTAAAAACTCCTCTCCCCAAACACCCCCTTCTTACATTAATATAAACACCATATACTATCAACAAATTTTACCCAAAATAAAAACAATACACTACTATTTACCTAACACTCAACCCATACCATAACAAACACTTACTAAAACTAATTCATCTAACCAAATCACTTCATCCACTCACAACCACACAAATTAATAACAAATAACTAATTCTACAACAAAACATACTTTTAAATAAACTACACACATCCTTCATAACACAAACCCAAAATAATCCCACTTCAATACTTACACTCTTCTTTTAACTATCCAAACTATAAAATATCACCACTCCTAATCAACAAACACAAATCCCACAACAAAACTTTTACAATATCACTAACTTTCTAAAAATACTATCTCAAAAATCTATAACAATACTCAATAATCACTAAAAAATATTACATAACTTGATATTAATCTAACTTAACTTACACCCCCTATACCACATAACTCTATAATAAACCAAAAAACTACTAACTTCCTGCTTATAACAAACTAACTTAAACCCTCCCCCCCCCCCCCCCCCCCCCCCCCCCCCCCCCCAACTTAAAAAAATTACTCACTTATATATAACCTCATACAATTATCATAACCCAAAATCAACAACACAATCTCACTTCTAATTATATCAATTATGACCACACATTATAAATAATAAAACCATAACAAACCTATACATCACCCCACAAACACACTAAATACCCTCTCCCCTCTATATTACACCAAAAATATACTTCCCCCTAATCCTACAATTTTACACTCACTATGCCCCCCACCTAATATCTATCAAACTTATCCCCAAAATCCTAACTTAATACCATTAACCAATCAAAAAAACAATCATAACTCCAACTTATAAACTCGCCCTCACATATTATTACCAAAAACTCACAACCACACTCCAACCCAATACTCACAATAACCAAAACCCCCCCACCATTCTTACCACACTACAACATCACCTTCCCCCTCATACTCAATACATACCTACTTAAATACAAAATTTCCTTTTTCACAAACCCAACTAAACACTACCCTCCCTTTATCCTACACCTTCCTCATCTATTAAACACAACTCTAAACAATTACACTACCCTACCTCCAATACAACTTTGATAATTATTACAAACAACCCAAACCAACTTCATCATTAACCCCAACCTTCACCCTAATCACAAACTACCAACCCTCTCTCACACTCCTCCAAAAAAATTAACCTAATACTCTTAAAACACTCAAAACCAACCTAAACACAATCTTATCAACTCTCCACACCCATCCCAACCTACTCCTAACCCTATATAAACACCTTCATCCTATTACACCACACACTCTCAACTTCACTACCCTCTCTATCTCCTAACTCCCTAATCCTCTCTCTCCTAATAAACTCTCAAACCACAACCCCCCCAATCACCACTATTAATGTAGAAACATTATCCTCATTTAACCAACTTCCATACATCACCTATATAACAATCACTCTCACTCATAATCACTAATTCTATTAAACCTATCTACAATCTTATTAAATACTCCAAACTCTTATCCCATTTCCCCAAAACACAATTCCCTACCTCTAATTTATACCCATTACATCATTAAAACCTTTTCAACCTTAAAATCCAACTTCACTCTTACTAATCCAATCCACTTTTACAAAAAAACCTCCCCCAACATAACAACCCTAACTATCCATTCCATTACATACAAAAACCATCACATCAATAAAAATTATTTTTTACTAATTACTCACGTAATAATTCATATAAAATATTACCCTTCAATTCATCATAAAAAAAGCTTCACCAACACCCCTACAACATAATTAACACCTACAACATCACATCCAACATCTACTTCCGCACCATCCACAATTCACCTCCTATCCCCAATAACCCCCATTCAAATGATCAATCCACCCCCCAACCTTCACATCCACTAAAAAATTTACTTAATCCCAAACTCTCACACTCCTAACAATACAATTCCTCCCAACATATAACCACATAACTCTCCTACCACTTAAATTATTCTACCTTCCCCTTCTACTACCAAAACATAACTAAATCATACACCCCTAATCACTATTACAATTACATATCATCACCCTCACCCTAATAACTAAAAAAATAAACATACTAACACTTATCAACCTCACAATCATCCACCTACAATCTAAAATAACTAACAAAAATAAAAAAACTAAATAATAATAGTATAACACACGACCTACATTCAAAAAATAATAATATGACATAACCTATATACACTTTCAAATACACTCTACCCAATAAAACTCTAAACTTACATAACTCTACGAAAAACTACATAAAAAAATCTATAAAAAAATATTACCACTCACAAAACATTTTTACGTGAGAAACCACAAAACACCCACAAATCCATGACAAATCATTCTTGACTATATAGAAAGTAAACACAGAAACTCTGAACTGTGATAACCGCGAAAGACTTCTATTCTCGAAAAAAAACGCCCCCCCCCCCCCCCCCCAAAGCTATCTCATATCATTTATTTTATATTAATAATAAAAACCCAAAACAACCACTCATCATCCCCCCAACACCACTACCCCCACTTTCCCAATTAATCCATTACAACAACAATCAACCACAACACTACCTATTTATACACTATCTAACTCTCTAACCCCATAACCCACCCCCCCCCTTCCCCTACAAATCCCTAATTAAAACACACCACTCCCCTAAAACAAATAAAATATACAAAAAAAAAAAACTCATCTCCCTCTACAATACTACACTAAAAAAACAATCCAACAAAATATCATATATACTCCCAAACCCTAAGAATACACCACTAACTCCCTATCAAACCCCTCCTTTACTAAATTCCTCACACTTCCCTGAAAATCTTACTTCAATCCTCCCACCTCCCTCCCCTCAAAAACTCACTTTTCCACTTAACCTCAACCAAAAACATAATTCAATCCCTCTCTAACCAACAAACACACTCACCTCACCTCCCATTCATCTAAACCTAACTACCCATATACAATAAAAAAATTACCCTTCCATCCGATATCAAATCATACACAACTATTTACTACACAATTTCACTGACTACAAAATCACTGATATACTCTAATAAACAAAATATAACCCAAATTACACCAATTAATATATAAATTGTCAACTCTATAAACAAAACTTACATTCTAACTATAGTAACACTTTCCTAACACCACAACACCAATAACCATTCTAAAAAAACTCAACATAAACAAAAAATTCTAATCTATATAACAACAAATATCTCAAACTAATAAAATATAACTCACATCAATGAATTACGTCAATACATTCAAAAAATAAAATACATCACTATCACTCATATCACTCTCTACTTCAATATATTCTTCTTGTTACCAACAACTCTTCATTCACAATATAAAATCTAAAAACTATTAAAAACAATATTAAAAAAAACCTTTAAAAAAAATAACATAATTGTACCTGAACAAAAACTATTTCGACTAACAAATAAACATCTATAAAAACTCTACCGCATGAATAAAACGAAAGATTTAAATGTTAACTTAAAAATAAAACACCAAGATAGCATATTAAACAAAAAAAAATTAACCTGATAAAAACTATAATTCCATCGAATAATAAAACAGATTAATAAAAAAAAACTTCCCTAATGACTAATGTGCGCACCGACTTACCCTGATTACCATAAAAACAAACAAACATCTAAATAAAAAACTATTACACAAATAAAAAAATATTAATAAACAAACGTAAATAAAACAAATTAACAATACCATAATTTAAAATATAATATATAAAAAATTTAAAAAAAATTAAAAACACTTAAAACAAAACAGACCAAAACCAATAAAAACACAATATACCAAAAATCTATAAAAATAACATTCAAAAAAACAAAAATATAAATATAGTAAATTATAAAAACATCATAAAATCTAAAACAATACCATAAGATACCATTAGTCATAAAAATGTCACAGTGAAAAAATAACCAAATTTAACATATAAAAATATAATCAAAATAAAAGACCTTTTCCAATTATAAACTATAAAACAATAAATTAACAAATACAACATTAAATAAAAAAAAAAATCCAAAAATAAAAAAATCAATAAATAGAAAAAATTCATTAATAAACTACCAAAATCCAAAATAACAAAAAGTACACGTGAGAACATTTCATAATTGTAAATAAACTAAAGGACCTGCTACTAAATTATAAATAATATATATTAAACAATCTAGAACAAAAAACAACAATATAAAAAACAAAATAAGACAATTAATATAACAATATCAAAATATATCGTAATACATTAATGTTCATGATAAAATACAATAACAATAAAATTAAATAATGAGTACATAATTAACTTGAATAAACAACAAAAACAGACAATTAAAAAATATAAAAAAAAAATAAATTTTATTCATAAAATTATAATAATAATAAAAATTTAATACAAAAATCTAAACCAATCATTTTTAATACACAAATTATACAATATCATTTAAGAAATACAAATAAATATATTACAAAAAATAAAAAAAATTGTTTAAACAACCAGAATGGTAAAAACAAATGAACAATTCCAATATTTAATAATAAATACAATAAATAAAAAAAAATTAATATTCAAAGGAATATAATATTAAAGACCTATACAATTATATATATTAAAAATAAATAAATATATAAAAATGACATTCATAATTGTAAAAATATATAAAATATTAATAAAAACATACAAAAAATAATCAAAAAAAACCTTAATTAAACAATATATAAAAAAAACCCATAAATAAACACCGTTTAACAAATAAAAAATAATAAAAATAAAAAAACTAGTCAATAATATAAAAAAAAACCCATAATAAAAAAAAACAAAATTATAAATAAAAATAAAAAACAATAAAAATCATACAATAAAACAACAAACATACACAACCACCACTTTAACCAAAAATACCCCAAATAAACACATTATACAAAACACAATCATAAAAAAAACTGACCTGAAATGATATAAACAAACAACAATATACTAAACAAAAACCAAACAAAAAACATCCCACAACAATACCATAAAAAACAAACAAAAACCAAACACTCACAACCAACAATTAAATAAAATAAACAATACACACTCATACCAACCATATATCACCAACCCCAACCAAAAACAAACACCCTACCAACTAATCACAAACACACCACACACAATAAATAACAAAATAAACACAACAACAAACCTATACCACAACACTCAACCCATCCAAAAACCCAACCCCCACACCCAACACCAAAAAACAAACCACAAACCAACTATTACCACCACCTAACAAACAAATACCAATCACCCACCATCATACACAACATACCAATACCCTCAAACACTAAACAACCAACTAAAACCCACCCAATAAAAAACCATAAAAAACAAACAATACAAAACCCAAAAAAAAACAACAACCCTCAACTAACCACAAACCCACCAAAAACAAAACCAAACATACCATAACCAACACAACAATAAAAAACAAACACAATACAAACCACCAACCAACACCACAAATACCACACAAATAAAACCCTATATACCCATACTATTCCCAAATAACATACATATCCAAAACACAAAAATCCCTAAAAATAAAATATATTAATACCCAAATTCACAATTAAAAAACTTAAACACACACAAAAATAAAAACATACAAAACATCAAATATACACACAAAAAATAATACACAATAAAAAAAATACTACTATTAACAAAGTATAACTAATAATTACCCACACCAAAAACCCTCAACACAAAAAACTCAAAATGAAAACAACACAAACCCCAAAAAAAAAAAAAACAACAAACAACTAAAAATCAAACACCACACCCACCCAAAAAAAATAACCTTCCCAATACCACCCTAAACCCCCATATTTATTCAACCCATTAAACATTATTCCCACAACCTCTAAACTTACAACTATACTCTTATAAAACAACTCTCCTTACAATTAAAAAAACCCCAACAACTCTGTATCGTAACAAAAACAAAAAAAAAAACAAACATAACAACACTAATAACCAATAAATTATAACACCAAACACACCAACACACATACCACAATATAACCCAATTACCAAACAACAACATACCAGTAAAACCAAAAAAAAAAATATCAAACAAAAAAAACAAAAAAATTAGAAGTAATAAACAAAAATTATTAACTGAAATAAAAATTGTGTCGCAAAACGTTAAAAAAAACAATATTTTTATAAATTCAACACCCCATACCAATAAATAAAATAAAATAAAACTCTAAACAATACCAAAAAAAATTATAAAAAAATCATTATCTATCCAAACAAAAAAATAAAATAATCACTTTAAACTCCTAATAACTAAATACACAAAACACAATAAAAAAACAACAACAAATCATAACAAAAACCCATTAATTTAAACACAATATCACTAAAACACAACATTAGAAAAAAATAAATTTCATAAACAAAATAATTATTAATAGAATTAAAAATTTTAAAAAATCCCAACATAAACACAAAACAAATAAACACAACACTAAAAAACAACAAAAAATCGAAAACACTAATACCTAAGGAGATAGATTATGAGAAACATGAAGTTAAAACTATACCAATCAAACACAAAAAACAAAATTGAAAAATATAAAAAAAATCAATAACTACAAATTAATATCATACCAATCAAATTATCAAACACCATATTTCACAAACACACCCAACACCCCAAACTAAAATTCCCCCACACACCACTCAACACATCATCAAACCAAACTCCACACCTCCTCTAAATCAAACAACCATCACAAACCAAAACCAACCCAACACCAACCCAAAAAACAACCCCAAATTTTACATTAAATATAAAACATAAAAAAAAACCCAACCACACTCTCAATAACAAAACCAAACACAAAAAAAAAACTACACCAACCCCCAAAACATCCAAACCACAACACCCACCTTCACAATAAAATACCTACAATACCCAAAAAACACAATCCCACTTCCACTAAAACCAAAAACACAAAAAAACCCCCAATAATCAACACCACCCCACTAATACAACCAAAAAAAACCCCCCAAACTCCCCACAAACCAAACAAACAAACCCCTACATATCACAAAAATATAAAAAAAAACACCTAATAACCCACAACCAACAAAAATAAATAACATTATCCACCCTAATACAACAAACAAAATTATACCATACACTTCCACACAACAATTTCAAAAATACCACATCAAAAATTAATTCAAAACATTCCACAACCTCTAAAAATTCACTCAAACCACAAAACAAACATTAACACCAACACAAACCCATAAAAAACCAAAATAACAAAACCCCATACCAAACAAACCAATTAAAAAAATTAAAATATAAAAATCAAAGTCAATGTCAAAAATCAACATAAAAACAAAAACAAATATAATAATACCAATAAACACCACTACAGACATAAAAATACACATCCAATAAACCAACTCCCAACCAACACCAAACATAAACAAAATTAAACAAAAACCTACAACAATCATACACAACTTTAAGCAAAAAATAACCAAAAAAAATAAACATAAAAATAAATAAACTTCACAATTAATACACAAAAAAACCACCACCAATCCAATTAACACAAAATCCAACCACATACCAAACCAAACAACAAACCAACCCCACTCAACTCAAAAAAAAAACTACCAGACTACAAAAAAACCAAACCACCAACTTACTAAATCCCACCATAATACCAACAATTAAATAAAAATATATAAAAAAAACAACTCAACAAAAACAAAAACCTCATCTTCAAAACAAAAAAAAACATATAAAACAAAAATACAACAAAATACAACATTATAAAAACACAACACAAAACAAATAAATCTATAAATAAACCACAACACACACAACCAAAAACTTTAAACCAAAAATTAAACCAACTTCCAAAACTCATACAAATGTAAAACCAACAAAAAAGACAAATAAAAACAATGTGAAATAAATAAAAAACCAAAAAAATACCAATTCCATATTACCCCAAAAATTTAACCCCCAAAAAACACATCTTCCACATTAAAACATACATTCTCATACAAATACAACTAAAACAACCATCCAACACAAAATTCTTCCACAAAACCTACAAAAACACATACCAAAAATTCCCAACAATTAAAATGCACACAAAAAAAATAAAAATATCAACTCAAACAAAACAACAAAAAATACAATTATCTACTTACTCCCAAAACCCTTCATAAAAAACCTCCCCTCCAAACAAATAAACACTCATACCAAAATTAAAAAAATAATCACCCTCCTCAAACAAATAAAATACCAAATAAACAACTCTTACACAAATCCAAAAAAATCTATGTCATATGTCAGAAAAAATAAAAAAAATTTGCAAAACAACACTAATTACCAACAAAAATTAAAGTTACTAAATAATTAAATCATTCATAAACTCTAAAAAAGTAAAACCCTAACAAAAATCGAAAAAAAAACAAAAAAGACAACAACAAAATTACAATAAAAAACATAAAACTTTATAAAAAACCAAAACATATAAAAAAAAATCAGAAAACTAATTTCCTTTTCCGAAAAATACACTAAGATAAAACTAATTAAAGTGAATGAAATGCTTAAAAAATCTACTATTTAACCACAAATTTCAAAATTTGCCAAACCTTTAACAATGTTACTATCAAAAAATTCAAAATTTCATATTGAAAACGAACAACTCGAAAGTTTTCATAAAATTAAACATATTTTAACATCTGAACCAATACTTAAATACCCAAATTTCCAAGAAGAATTTATTCTTACAACTGACGCTAGTAATTATGCAATAGGCTCAGTACTTAGTCAAGGAATAATTCCCAACGACTTGCCAGTAGCATACGCTTCTAGAATTTTAAATAAACACGAAATCGCTTACACAGTAACTGAAAAAGAATTATTAGCAATCGTCTGGGCTGTAAAACATTTTAGACCGTATTTGTATGGTGTTAAATTTAAAATCGTAACAGATCATAAACCATTAATCTGGTTATTTAAATTAAAAGATCCAAATTCTAGACTTATGCGTTGGAGACTTAAATTACTTGATTACAATTACGAAATAATTTATAAACAAGGCAAAACAAATTCCAATGCTGACGGACTCTCGAGACCATCCGAAGAAATTAATAATACATTAATGAACAATAAAAACTATAATGACCAAATATTACAAACATATATAATTAAAAATAATGATTATAAACATTTTTTAGACGTCCAAAATACGACAATGATAACTAATTCCCGTGTTTACGATTCAAATGATACAATTAATTCAACAAAGATTAAACATTCTGTACTAATTTCTCCCATTATAATTGATAATAATTTTGAATTTATCATGTTTATTAATCCAAAAATTAAAAGTAATCTAAATGAAATAATAATTGAAGATACATTTATATTAATCTATCATAAACAACATTTTTTCGACTCGTATGATTTCCCTAGATTATTTGAAAACATTATGGTATTAAAAGAAGTTATTTTAAAAAAACAAATAAAAGAAATATTTATCCCAAAACATAAAAATATTAATTGGGTTCAATTTAGAATAATGGTTAGATATATTTTTAAAAACACAGACATTAATATTTATATAGGACAAAATGAAAGTAATATAGTTTTATCCGATGAAGAAAAGACCACAATTTTACACGAAGCACATTGCAACCCTACCGGAGGACACTTTGGCATATCAAAAACTTTGAATAAATTAATACAATCAGGTTATAAGTGGGATAAAATGAAGAAACAAATAAAACACTTAATAAAAACATGCGACTTATGTCAAAAAAATAAGTCTACTTTTAAAAAGAGTAAAAATCCAATGTGCATAACTACAACTTCTAATGAACCACTAGAAAAAATCTCTATTGACATAGTAGGTCCACTACCGATTACGGAAAACGGTAATAAATTCATCTTAACAATTCAAGATGATTTAACAAAACTTTTATTAACTTATCCTTTAAAAGAACATTCTGCTGAAACTATAGCTAATATTATATCTTATAAATTTATTTGTTTATTCGGAATTCCTAATTACATACTTTCTGATCAAGGTGCAGATTTTCTTTCTAATTTAATTAAAAGAATGTGCAAAATATTTCAAATTAAAAAAATTAATACTACAGCATATAGACCACAATTGAATGGTGCACTCGAACGAAGTCATCAAGTTTTAGGAAACTATTTAAGAAATTTTGTTGACAAAAATTCTGACTGGGACAACTGGTTAGACACTGCTACATTTTCTTATAACACAACGAAACATAATTCCACCAATTATTCTCCTTACGAGCTAATGTTTGGAAGGATAGCTAAAATCCCATCCTCTATTAAAGAAAACCCAGAATTTAAATATACATACGATGATTTTAATGACAACTTAAAACTAAAATTAAATACTTCCCACAAAATCGCAAAAAATTATCAAATAGAAAATAAACTAAAGAGCAAAAAACACCATGACTCAAAAATAAATAATTTGAAAGACATCCTAAAAGTAAATGATTTAGTGATGATAAAAAATGAAGCCCCTACTAATAAGTTAAGTCCAAAATTTAAAAGACCATATAAAATATTAGAACTAAATAATAAAGTAAACGCTACTATTAAAATAAAAAACAAAAATGTAAAAGTCCATACAGATAGATTGAAAAAATATTATGATAATAATAAAAATATCAATATTGTAAAATATAAAAACACAAAACATTCTTTACCACTTAGTGACTACTTCTTACTATCCTCATACAATTAATAAACTACGTATTTGTTTTAGGGCAATGGGGACCTCCCATACCTATGAATCAGACAATCCAAATCCAAACTATTATCACATAACAGATCTAAGTAATAGTCCGGGAATCAAATATGAAGTTCTTGGAAAAGCTAAAATTTATAATAATTATTGGACATTTTCTACTTTTATTAACTTAAATTTAATCACAAATAAAATAAACGATGTAGACTTAATGCTTAAAAATATAGAACTATTATGTTTAAATAGCAATATATTACAGAGTACATTAATAATATTAAAACACTTAAATGACAATGTTAAAACACAAATTAATGACATTAAACATTTGGCTAAACACCAAAGAGAAAAAAGATCATGGGAAAGCGCAGGTAGCGCCATTAAATGGATGTTCGGTAATGCAGACGCAGATGACGTAAAACGATATGATAATACAATAAATAAACTCGAAAATGATGAAAAAGACATTTTACGTATTGTCCACGGACAGGTTTCTATAATCAAAAGCACTATTTCCAATTTCAATGAATCAATTAATTCATTTAATCAGAACAAAGCAATTTTTGATAATAACATGTCTATATTAAAATCTCAATTAAATCAATTTCGAATAACGTTAACAGAAAACAGTGACATTGAGGAAGTGTTAGTCACATTATCGTTAATACAAGCCAATATAATTATGTTATATGGAACTCTTAATCAAATAACATTAGGACTAATGTTTTCACAAAAGAATCTTTTACATCCAATTATAATTAAGCCGCAACAATTTTTAGACGAAATAAATCATATATTAACAAAAATACCAAATAATCTTCAAGTGCCAATAAATGTAAATATCGATAATATAAATGAAATATTTAAAATCATAGAAATCAAAAACTATTTCATAAATAATAGATTAATATTTACAATTAAATTACTATTAAGTAACTTAAATAATTATTTAATTTACCACATTTTGCCAATATTCATTCCAATTAATAATAATAATCAATTTGTACACTTAACAAATAAAGTTAAATATTTAATTACAGATAATTTAATTAGTCATTATTTAGTAATAGAAAATTTAGATAATTGTAAGTATATTAATAACATTTTTATTTGTAAAAATTATAACTTTTTATCTAATACAGAAACTCACCCAATTTGTGAAACAGAATTGTTAAATAATCATTATAAAATACCTACAATATGTAATATATATATGTCAGAAATAACCTCAGAAGGTTGATATGCATCATACTACCCAAATAATTGGTATTTTGTCACAAATAAAGCAATGATGTTAACTATAACATGTGATCAAAATACAATTGTTAATAAAATAATAATTAATAACTCTGGAAAATTATCATTAAAACCAAATTGTTTAGCCTTAACATCGTCTACAACGTTAAGTGCTACTATTAACCATCTTGAATCACAATTTGAAACTATTCCAATAAATATTAGTTTATTAGAAGACAATTGTTGTTCAAAACTAAAAAAAAAACTATACCTAAACCAATTAACTTAGAAAAAATGGAAAATATTAAGATTGACCAAGGCTCTTTGGATAATTTAAATTATTTATTAGATTATCAAGACAAATTAGCTGACATGTTAAACAATAAAAAAGTATATGAATTTTATAATAATAACAAATTTTTAATATTTATAATAACAATGTTGTTCATAACCTTATTAATTGTAATAATACGATATATTTATTATAAATATTGTAAAAAACCAAATAATGTAAACCAAATACAACAAAATCTAGAATTAAGAAAAGTAAATGTACCATTAACTATGAGAGAAGTAATCATAGATAACCCTCCTTCTCCAAAAACCGAAACAGATAGAATATATTACGACACTAGGTCACGTAGACGTAACTTAGGATTACAATAATTATAAGTAAAATTTTCAAACTATATAATCAATTAAAATTATTATCATGTAAGCATCTCAATAATTTTAATCATTAAGGGCGGTAGTGTCGTGGACCTTTGTTCAGTATGATACTTTACTATTTTAGATACTTTAATAGATTTGTTTGTTTGTACCTTAGTCACTATTATAATAATCTTATATCAATAATAATTACTGATTTACTTAATAACATGAATATTGTAACACTATATATATGTAACATGTATTATTTTTAAGACAGTTGATATTTGGTGTTAGATGTTGTCACTCTACCCATTTTCAAATATATTTACGATATTGTTTTAAATATAAATACACATTATATTATATTTATTCTTTAATCGTTATTTGAAAACTCAACTCAACTCACAAATATATTGTAACCGGACATAGAAAACCCGGCTTACAACATACATTTCAAATTGAAGATTAAATAAAAGACCTGTACTAGATTTTATATTTAATACAAGATTAGTCAATATTACAATCATTATAATTAAATATATATGTCAAGTATTGTTGTGTACGGATATTATCAACAGACGAGTCGATAAAGATAGTCACGTGGCGGAGAGCGGGGTTTTATCGAACGTTCTAGAAATCGCCCCGCTCCCCCTCCTTCCTTTCACTATCGGACTTTGACGGCAACGAAAAGGCTCGTTATGCCGCCGCAAGTCAGTGTCGTTTGACGCACGTACGTCGACTTGTCGCGTCCGTGTTGTTCCGGTTTTTCTTGATGCTCACCAAAGTTGACGCACGTACGTTCGCGTGATTCCATGTGCGTGTTGTTCTTTTGGGTGTTGTTGACATTCGCGGTTGTCCGTTGTCGTGCCGTTTAAGCGTTCGGCGTATGCATTTGACGCATGTACGGTCGTAGTTTCGCGTACGTGTCGTATTATCGGAGTAGCCGCTTTCGTTCGCGCGTACGTCGTAACACAGACGCGTGCGTCTCGTATTACTGGCGGGGCCGTTTTGTTTGTGCGTACGCTGTCGTTCTCGCGTGCATGTTTGACCGATTTATTGACATCGTTTTGGTCGTCGTATGTGACGACCTGACAATCTATTCATTTGAGACGACGGTGCTGGAGTTCTGTCGTCGGCTGAGTGCAATACCGTCCAGTTCGAGAAAAACGTGCCTCGTGGTCTGGGTGGTTCGTTGATGTGGCAACACTGCACGTCAGCTGAAGCGGTATCACGTCAGGTCGTCATCATTATTACACCCCCCTTAACATTGTAATATTCCGCGCGAATATTCCCGTTTGTTATATATATATATATTCTTTGTTGCACCTTGTATCGTGCCACGCACCGTGTATATCATTAATGACTGTATATATATAATTATGCTTGCGGTTCATCGGTTAGTATCGTAATACGCGTGTATGTATTCAAGAACGACGTAATAAACAATCTATCTGAACACAATACAGTCCACTTTAATTTGATGGTTTTATGAACCTGACTGGCGAAGTTTACACTCCCGCAAATTCGACCTGCGGGAATAAACGTCGCAAACAAGTATTATAACATTCATAAAATATATAGAATTCATTAATGGTCCTGTTAATATACAAGAACACTATAAGTAACTAATGTGTACATTATAAATTGAATATAAAAAAACAACAGTCCTAGGATTTATATTTAATAAAAAATAATTGTTAGTAATAATGTATATAAATATTATAAAAGTAATCATAAATCGATTTCATGCATTTTTACATTCACAAATTATAAAATATCATTTAATATTACTATTTACATAAGTGGACAAAATAAGTAAATAATTTGTAATTATCAAACTGAATGAAACATATGAAACTTGTCCAAGATTTTATATTTAATTCAAGAGTTTTAAAAAAAATGAATATTCAATGAATTTAATAAAAGACCTTTACAATATTTTTTATTTAATACAAAATTGGTTAAAAATTACATTCATAATTGTCAAAAATATATATATTGTATTAAAACATTCATAAAATATAAAACATTCCTTAATGTTACCATTAGCATTAAAAGAACACAATAAGTAACAAATGTGTACGTATTAAATTGAAGATAAAATAGAAGACCTGTCCAATATTTTATATTTAATACAAGATTAGTTAATATTACAATCATTATAATTAAAAATATATATCATGTATTATAAAAATTATGAAATATACAAAAATTCATTAATACTATCATTATCCTAATAGAACACAATAAGTAAAAAATGTGTACATTTCAAATTGGAGATTAAATAAAAGACCTGTACTAAATTTTATATTTAATACCAGATTAGTTAATATTACATTCATTATAATTAAATATATATGTCAAGTATTATAACATTCATAAAATATATAGAATTCATTAATGCTCTTGTTAATATACAAGATCACTGTTATGTATCATATCTAGTATGATTTATATGGGTTCCCGGTTCGTCAGTGGGGACTGGTTGCTTCGTCGTCCGTCGCGCGTATGCGAAAAGTCGTCGTCGTTGCGTTTACGCCTTTGGTGGTACATTGTCGTGTCCACTATTACTTATTTATTATAAACTATAATAGTCCATTTTGGACAAATACGCGACCTCCATCACCACTCATCATCGTCATCGTTTTGGTACCACTTCATTGGAGTGTGTTGTTGTCGAGCACAGATGCCCATTGTGATGTGAGTTATTTTAAGTTTCATTGTTATATAGTACTAATAGATTGTCATATATTATTTGAATTGTTAATGTTTCGTGTAAATGTATTTAATTATAAACCATATCGATCTATGTTAGTACGCTGTTTTTTTCAATAGAATTTATTTTACGCAACAATTATTGTTATTTGTTCTCTTAATTATTATTATTGTTTCCCCTTTATTTCTTATACATAATCTTATTTCCCGTATCTATATTCCTTGCAATTGGGTAAGGATCTGGTACGAAACATTTGGTCCTTCGGGCCGGATAGACTATCCGGAATTGGTGAAACGAAAATAATAATAAATGTATTTATTTCGTTTTCGACTGCATTAGAACGAATAATAATTTTTTGTTGTTGTTTTTGTTAACGTCGTCTTCACTAATTAAATTTATCTATTGTCGTTTGTCGATAACGCTACGTATTAACGGTGATAATTAATATTTATTTGATTATTTCATTGTAGTTATTGACGATTTCTTATGTGGGTCAATAACTTCAGTATTGCAGAGTGTAAATAATGATCGAACCTATTCATATGATTTCGCAATCAATACGAAAATACGTGCGTGTTTTCTGTTGATATAAGACTGAATTATTATTGTAATACAAGGAATACAATTATTATTTAATTTTCTTTGATATATTTGAAATCGTAAAAATATGGCTCTTAATTTGCAACTAAGTGAGGGCGATCAAGAACGAGTTGTACGGGCGCTCAAACGTAGTATAATAAAACGTGATAACGTCGCATCTCAATTTAATATTATTATGGAATTGGGTTCAAAAATAGAAGAACACTCTTCATTAATGCCTCTCTTTGAAGTCCGTACACAGGATCTTCATTCTCTGCTGTCTAATTTTCATGTAGAACAAGATTCCTTTTTGGATCATTTAATATCATTTAATCGAGAATCCGAATTTACAGCAATACACGATCCTATTGTACGCAATATAATGGAACAATATTATCGTATTAAAGCGTTGATTACTGCGATGAATATAAATACTTCTAGCGTTAATAATTCTGCAATCAATAATTCAACAATACTAACAATATACAATTACCAAAAATTCAATTGCCGTTATTCGATGGTGATTTGTTACAGTGGTGCTCATATCGCGATACATTTATATCACTTGTACATACGAATCCAATGCTTTCTAACACCGAAAAACTTCATTATTTAATTTCAACTGTATCGGGCACTGCTGCGCCGATTGTTAAAGCTGTACCACTCAGTGAAACAAATTATATTGTTGCATGGGAAGCATTACAAGAGGCATACGATAACAAACGTTTATTGATAACCAATCATTTAGATATGATTTTCCGCGTTCCTGTGATGTCCACTGAAACATTAACGGGTTTAACACAATTTTTAAGCGTATTTCGGATTTAAAATATCTGTGCGATACGAGCTTTGGATGTGGAAAACTTGGCTGGTTTTTTGTTGTTTTATGTAGCATCCCGCGTTTTATCGCCAACCACGAAACGAGTATTTGAAGCTGAACATCATGTAATTGAAATTCCTGATATAGATTTATTACTAAAATTTGTTCAGACGCGCTGTCAAATTTTACAAAATTCTGTACCTACTCACACTGTTTCATCAATTAAAGCAAATTTTGTAAAATCTGTCAAAGGTAAAGTTGCTTCTTTCACCACCACTGTAGAGTCGAAGTTATGTAAATGTTGTAAGGGTAGTCACTTTTTACATCAATGTACACAGTTTAGCCAACTACCAGTCTTCCAACGTTTTAAATTTTCTCAATCACGACATCTATGTATGAATTGTTTAAATCCACAACATAAGACAAGAGATTGTACGTCAAAACATTCATGTCATTATTGTTCAGAGAAGCACCATACACAATTACATTTAGAAAAGAAAGTACCGAAAGTTACGTCACCGGAAAATCCCAATGTTTCATCGGTTGCTACCACCACACCATCAAGCACGAATACAGAAATATCTTTTAATGGAGTTGCAAGTTCAACAGGAAAGGTCGTCCTTGGGACGGCTATGATTCGGATTCGAAACAACATGGGTCATTTGGTGCCAATTCGTGCTTTGATAGATACCGGTTCACAAATTTCAGTTATTACGAGTGCATGTGTTTCTTTACTTGGTTTAAAACGTCGCCGATCCAATACCTCTGTAACAGGCCTGTCACAAACGCGAGTGTCACCGACAAAGGGTTCGACAAGTTGCGTATTTACGTCAGCTTATTCAGACTATCTTAATGTGAAGTGTGAACCATTGATCTTATCAAAAATTATTGGTTCAATGCCAGCTTCGCCATTAAATTCAGCAATTCGTCAAGTATACAGCCATGTTATTTTTGCGGATCCTCACTTCGACAATCCAGCACCTATCGATTTCTTATTAGGAGCAGACGTGTATCCTTTCATATTAGGTAGTTGTTCACGCGTATAACACACACCTGATTTACCGTCTGCGTATGAAACAACTTTAGGATGGATCATATTGGGTCAAGACCTAAAAGGTATTTCTTCACCTTCTGTGTCTCGTCTATTAACGACCGAACCTTCAATTAGCCAATTGATACGTACATTTTGGGAAATAGAAGAACCTTCTCCTCCTGTAAACAGTTTTACAGACGACCAAAAATGTGAAGAACATTTTCAACGGACGACAAGTCGTGACTCAAGTGGTCGATTTTCCGTGTCATTACCGTTTCGTGATGATCCTTCGTTGTTGGGTGAATCTCGTTCGGTTGCTATTTCTCGATTTTACAATTTGGAACGTAAATTGCAAAGAGACTCAAAGTTATTCGATGAGTATCGAAAATTTATGACTGAGTATGAACAACTTGGTCATATGCAAGTATCGTCGAGTGAAGGAAAATATTACATCCTGCACCATGCAGTTGTAAAGTACACAGGGACGCAGATGAAGCTTCGGGTGGTTTTCGATGCTTCAGCCACAACTACGTTTGGGAAATCATTAAATGACCTATAATATAATAATATGTGGGACCCAAGTTACCATCAGATATTTCACAATTATTACACCGATGTCACTTTGTAATTTATATGATGACTGCAGATATATGTAAGATGTATCGGCAAATTCGAGTTCACAAAGAAGACCGTCTCTTTCAACATATTGTATGGCGTAACAATCCATCTGAAGAATTGAAAGATTTTGAATTGAATACGGTTACGTACGGTGTGTCTTCATCTCCATTTCAAGCAATAAGAGTTCTGCATCAATTAGAAAAGGATGACGGTCACCGATACCCGTTTGCAAATAAAATATTATCTACACAAACCTATGTGGATGACATCATCACTGGTCACGACGACATATCAGGAGTTCTGCGTCGTCGTATCGAACTAATACAATTATTAAATCGAGCAGGTCTGACCTTAAGAAAATGGTCATCGAATTGCAAAGAAGTGTTAAATCAAATTTCTAAGGAAGACCAAGCATCAACAGTTTCCTTCGAATCTAAAGAAGATACGTCGTTAAAAATTTTAGGTATGCATTAGGACCCAATTAAAGATTCATTTACTTATTATACATCCTCCATAAACAACGTTTGGACAAAACGTTCTATCTTATCGGTTATCGCCAAATTATATGACCCTCTTGGAATATTGGCACCTGTAACATTCTGGGCTAAATGTTTCATGCAAACACTTTGGAAATCCGGTTTACATTGGGATGAGGTATTGCCGGTTTCGTTGTCAAACACGTAGCAACAATTTGCATCGGAACTGCCGATATTATCTAAAATCAAATTACATCGCTACATCTCTACATCTGGTGTGACTTCAGTTCAATTATTAGCATTTTCTGATGCTTCAGAAAAGGGATATGCAGCAATAATATATATTCGATGAATATATGAGGATGATAGGATTTCAGTACACTTATTAACAGCAAAATCAAAAGTTACACCACTGAAAATGGGAAAAACTGAGAGTTCTTTAACAATTCCACGGTTGGAATTATGTGGAGCACTATTGTTAGCACGAACATTAAATTATTTAATGTCAATGTTACAGGACGTAATTTCCATTACTTCGGTTCATGCTTGGACAGATTCTCGCGTAGTTCTCTCTTGGTTAACTACACCTCAATCTCATTTTAAGATTTTTGTCACAAATCGATTAGCAAAAATAAGGGAATTAATACCATCTTGTCAATGGCATTATGTTCCATCAGTTTTAAACCCAGCCGATTGTGTTTCTCGAGGTATTTTACCATCTCAGCTTATTAAAAATACTTTGTATTGGGAAGGACCACAATTTATACAACAACCAATGAATGAATGGCCAAACATTCGATTTGAAGCTTTTCCAGTAACGGAACTACCAGAGGTAAAACAGCAAATTATCCTTCCTGTGTGTTCTGTCGCCACAATAGACAAATATTCTGAGTGGTTCAATCGATTCTCGACATTAAATCGAATGCAGAGAGTCACGGCGTATATGATACGATTTGGTCGGTATACTAGAAGATTGTCTGTACAAGTTGGCCCATTATCACGCGAAGAATTAGATGAGGCATTGGAAATAATTATTCGAAGCACACAAATACGATATTTGTCTAATCTTTTTCATAGTCTTCAGATCAAGGATTCTAAAATTACACCGCGATCGATCGCTCAACTTGCCCCATTTCTCGATGAAAAGGGTATTATTCGCGTGGGTGGTCGTCTTCAAAATTCTAAAGCAATGTTTGATACACAATTTCCAATTTTGCTGCCAAAGGTATCTACATTCACCACATTACTTATCCGTCATTATCATTTAGCCTACCTCCACTCAGGAATGAGACAAATCTCTGCCTTATTATCAAGAAAATTTTGGGTAGTATGTGGTCGATCTGCTATTCGACGTGTGATTTTCCAATGTGTCGTATGTGCCCGTCATCGGGCAGTAACTCCTCAACCATCGATGGGAAATTTGCCATCTTGCCGCGTAAATTCTTCTCGCCCATTTTCACAACTTGGTATTGATTTTACTGGGCCGTTTGCTATCAATGAGTCACGTCGAAAAAATGCTAAATCCACAAAATGTTACCTCGCGGTTTATGTATGCATGGCAACAAAGGCTGTTCACCTTGAAATAGTTTCAGATTTAACTACTGATGCCTTTTTGGCTTCGTTGAATCGAGTAATTTCTCGTAGAGGTATTCCTAGCGATATTTATACGGATTGTGGTACTAACTTCAAAGGTGCTGATCGCCGATTACAACAGATTTTTATAGAACAAAGTAGGGTAAAAAAGGGAATTCTGGATCATAGGGAAACCCAGAGCACCCGCAAACTATTGCGGGTGCTATACCTTTAACACGGCCGCCCACTGTCGCCGCTGCAGGCGGTAAACCTTATTCGACCCTGGTACCTCAATACTCTTTCATCACTCTATTTAAACCTTACATATCTCTATACTCCCCCACCCTTCCATGTCATATTTAATGATTATACGAGATTGATTAAGTCTGATTCGCGATTGATTACGATTGATCTCGATTGGTTAAGTTTGATTCGCGATTGATTAAGTATGATTCACGATTGAATAAGTCTGATTCGCGATTGATTACGATTGATAACAATCAAACGGTCTTCACTATTGAGCCCCCCATTGTATTTTATCGCATGTACATACACGTATGGTCGCATGCATTTCACGCACATAATATATATTATAATAATGATTTTAAAATATCTCATTATTAATAGTATTATATTACACACTCTATTTTCGCCTAAATAAAAACATTATTCATACAATATAATATCTGTTTTACCAATATATTGTAGAGGATTTACTAATTCACATAAATATGTTCATTTCTTAAAACTTTTAATGACTTATTAATACATTAGTAAAAAAATCCTTTGTCATATACATCGATAAATAATAACATTCCACTCCCTCTCGTACAAATAAAGTAGTGTTCATGAACTACATTCTTATAATATGAGTCATACGTTAGGGTTGTACAAATCTGTACAGACCCGCATAATATTTATCGACAAATGTATAACAGGTGTGTCCTTTATAATATAGAAAGTATTTAGTTATCGAATGTGTAGAATATATTCTTGAAAACAACCAAATTCACATTCACCCCTGGTACTATACCAGTTTGTAAACTCTTTAAGTCGCCTTTCAAATCACACAATTAATTTAACCCATATATATTATTTTAATCAATATAATTACTACACAAAATACGTATAATTATTATATATTGGATTATTATTAGTACTATATGACAAACTGTATCTTCACCTAAAAATATTATTCATAGCTGTCTATCGATATATTATGGAAATTGATTTCACTTTCACACACATATTATAAGAATTTCACTAATTCACATAAATATTTCAATTTAAAAAAAATTTAATGACTTATATATATAATATAGTGAAAAATTCCTTTATTATGTAGATCGTTAAATAATAATATATACACTACATTCTCATAGAATGAGTCATACGATAGGGTTATCGAGACCTGTAGCAACCGGACGAGACTTGCATAATATGTTTTGTTAGTAATTGTATATGCTAAACCGGCTTTGTCCCATTGTCAGTATCGTCTTCCATACAGTACAGTCATTTTATGCTCGCATTAAATTATGCTATCTCTTTAATTAATCTACTCGTTTGGGTCTCATCGTTTTGTTCTCGCGTGTGCATTAATATTTTTATTACATTTATAATTATTACAACTTTCTATCATAACATTCTGAAAAAATGTTTTCTTGCACCGTGTATAATGAAGTATTCGCAGTCAAACGTAGTTTAGTAAGACACACTAAAACCCACGAAGAGAACAAATTCCCATGCAATGTGTGTTATAAAGTGTTTACACGCAAGGAACATTTAACCAATCATACAAAAAAATGTCATGGTAAGTATCTTAACTGTTATTCGTATGCTAATCATTATACACATTTATTATTTCTTTTAACAGATAACAATTCTACTTTACCAGTTAAACAACAAAACACAGATTTGAAGATACCTAAAAGTAATACAAAAACCGAAAATTCATTGTTCGACGATGACAGTAATATTTTCAATCATATGATGCTAACCGAAAAAAATCATAGTTATAACGGTAAGATTGTATAAATATCTATTTAATTAAATCAACGTATATTATATTTAACATTATTTGTTAGTATAAGTATTATATCCTGCTATAATATCTTCAATATTATACTATATCTTTATATTAAATTTAATCTATTTTTTTTTTTTTTTTTTTTTTATGGTTATATTATAGATATTTTCAATTCACGTAAACGGGAAAACGAGAATTCTGCTTGTGCAATTAAATTAAAAAAGGCTCGAATGGAATTGGTAAAAACACCGGGTTTTATAGAAATCGCATCATCACATCATCGTAAAGTCGTCTGGTACTATGCAAAGAATATCAACAATTTATGTAGTTATCGCTCATTTTTCAATTCCGTAAAGAACGATTTAATTAAAATACTACATAAAAGCACAATTGTTCGTCCTATCAAATACAACATGAAACTGGAAAGCAGTTACAATATACCAAACATTGAAAATTCTTCAGAGAACAGAGCATTTAAAACATCGGCAAAAGAGGTCTTCATAGATTCAGACATTGAAAAATTAATAGAAGACGACTTTATGAACCTCCTTTCTGAAGAAGATACATATATGAGCAGAGGTAGCGGGTTTTCTCTAGAGAAAATCGATGGATTATTGTTGGCCGTATGTCGGTATATACCTATGAGTGGATCGTCATATATTTCTTTGCCAGTTGATATTCAAAATAAAAAAGCAGTTATCAACCCACAGAACAACGATCAACACTGTTTTAAGTGGGCAATACTAGCACAACATGTTACAGGAATAAATAAAAACCGTATAAGTGAAAATTATTCAATGCATGAAAGCAAATATGATTTTTCCGGATTAACTTTCCCGACACCTATTCATGAAATAAAAATATTCGAAAAAAATAATCCAAAAGTTTCAGTGAATGTGTATGGTCTGAAGAAAGAGAAACAAAATAATACTGTAAAAAATACATTATACCCGCTCAAAGTTGTCGACGAGGAGAAAAAAGATCATTTCGATTTACTTTTAATTGACGACAAGAAAAACATACATTATACATACATTTCGAATTTCTCAAGACTCGTACGAAATCAAAAGACGTCCCATCATGATAAAGTTTATTTTTGTAAACGGTGCTTCACGAGTTTCGATAATCAACCGAAAAAATTTAAATTGCGTGGTCAAGCGGCCCTCGAAGAGCATACGAAAATTTGCGGAGCTCATAAACCCATACAACCCATATTACCTGAAGAAGGAGAAACACTCCAATTTGAGGCTTGGTCGAAAGCACAGAAACATCCAATAGTAATTTACGCAGATTTCGAAGCTCTTCTTATAAAATGCATGGAAAATAAAGGTGAAAATACTCGAATTATTCAGAAACATAACCCGATGAGTTATGGATTTTTAGTCAAACCTTCGAATGATATACCAAACGAGTTGTTAGAGAAATTTAATATACCACTAGAACCAATAATTTTTCGAGGGTCGGAGTCAAAAACTGAAGTGGCTAAATCTTTCGTGGAAAAGATTGTTGATGTGGTGCGTAGAATCGATAAATTATTAAATACAAATATACCTATTATTATGTCGGACGAAGAAAAAAGAGACCACACCACGAAGAAAGAATGTAATCTATGTAAAGTGCAGTTTTCCGAAAAAAACCATAAAGTCGCAGACCATCAACATTTAACCGGCCGTTTTAGACAAACTTTGTGTAATAATTGTAATATGAAACTAAAGAAACCAAATTTTGTACCATGTTTTTTACACAACTTATCGCATTATGACGCGCATTTCATCGTACGAGAGCTCGGTTACGATGAAAATATTATTTCGGTTATTCCTAACAGCGAAGAGAAATTTATTTCATTTTCAAAATATGTAACCTCAGCTTTCTTCACAGTAAGGTTTATCGATACGTATCGTTTTATGGCGTCGAGTTTATCAACATTAGCCTCAAATCTTATTACTAAAGATTTATCCAAGTTTCATGAAACAGCCAAAGTTTTTGACTCTATGGATTTACCACTCGTTACACGAAAAGGTATATATCCATACGAGTATACGGATAGTTGGGATAGTCTGGAAGAAATATGTTTGCCGCCAAAGGATGCTTTTTATAGTACATTGACAGAAACAGAGATTTCCGAGGACGACTACAAACACGCGGAAAAAGTCTGGAGCCACTTTGGATGTAAGACTTTAGGAGAATATTCAGATTTATATCTCAAAGTGGACGTCTTGTTGTTAGCTGATGCTTTCGAAAATTTCCGTCACCTATGTTTAAACACATACAATCTAGACCCGGCATATTATTATACGGCACCAGGGTTTAGTTTCGATTGTATGCTTAAACATACAAAGGTGAAATTGGAACTCCTCACAGATTATGATATAGTGCTTATGTTGGAAAAAGGTAATATTATTTAATTTCTTATATAATTTATATCTGATTAACTAATTTACAGGTATTCGAGGTGGTTTAACACAGGCAAGTATGCGATACGCGAAAGCGAATAACCCAAAAATGACCGATTACGATAACACTAAACCAAATTCTTATTTGATATACCAAGATTGTAAGTATATACATGTATAATTTATTTTTTTTTAAAAAAATATTTTAATTTAACTTATTTTCAGGTAATAACTTATACGGATGGGCCATGTCGCAGTACATGCCATACGGTGGTTTTAAGTGGATCGAACCGACACTCGACGGTCTTAACGAGTTAACAGAAACGTCAGACGTAGGAAAAGTGTATGAGATAGACATTTCATATCCACAACATCTTCATGACAAACACAACGATTTGCCGTTCCTCCCGTCTAACAGAATAAGTAGTATAAAAAGGAGTATACAAAAGCCTCCGCATTGAAATTCCTCCGCATTTTCCTCCGCATTCGTAAATTCCTCCGCATTTCCCACCGCATTTGTAATTCCTCCGCATTTCCCTCCGCATTTGTAATTCCTCCGCATTTCTCTCTGCACTTCCCTCCGCATTTGTGATGACCCATCAACCCCCGCACTCACACATTGCACAACCCCTCCCCTCACCCCTCCCTTTTTTTTTTATGTGATTTCCTCCGCATTGAAATTCCTCCGCATTTCTCTCCGCACTTCCCTCCGCATTTGTGATGACCCCCCAACCCCCGCACTCACACATTGCCCCCCCCCCTCTTCCGCCCTATAATATACCTATATTATATTATATTTTTTTTTCAAGTTTTAAAATTTTTAACTTATTGCTGACGATGAATTTTTTTTTTACTTTTTACTTATTTCAATTATAGCTGACTATGTTTTTTTTATTTAATGTTTAAATTTTACATTTCATTTCACATTTTAACGTATTGTTTTTTTTTTTACTTTTTACTTATTTCAATTATAGCTGACCATGACTTTTTTTTACTTTTCGAAACTGTACTCGGTAGAGACCTGTAGAGACCAGTAGAGACCTGTTCGAGTTTTGTCGAGTCGTTTATTCACGATTGAAAAAAAAAACATTATTATGAACGTATGGTGGAAACCGAGTTAAAATCAGTATTCATCCGACAGTCTTAGTATAAAGATTAAATTCATACTACCCAGTTTTAAGTGTTTAAACATATTTCAAAAAGTGCCTTAAAGTGATTATACATTTTTAAAAAGTGCCTTAAAGTGTTTATACATTTTCAAATAGTGTTTTTTTATAATATGGCTGATTTAATCCAACTGAACTACAAGAAACAAACATACAAATACGTTCCACCTTCACCGCTAACCAATTTAATTGAAACCACAGTGTTTACTATTGATTTTGCTGAGCGTAAGTTTTTGTTTATCGGGTTCGATCCGGCTGATAATTTTAACGTAAGGATTCATATTTTAACACCATCAAGACACATAAGCTTACACCCAGATTTTTTAAAAAGAAAATATTTGCTTATGGGAAATATTTTTTCGTTTATTCTCGATCCACCACAAAAAACTAAAGAAAGTATTTTTCTGAATGATAAATTTTATACGCTCTCGAAAATGGTTTATCGTGATGAAAATATGTTGGTTATAAATTCTTGAATATTCGAAGGACATCGCATATTACTCAATCGATCAAATTTATTCACACTTCAAAATTTGGAACGTTCAATTTTTGAATCGGTTCTAAGAAAAACTATAATCGTTAGACCAATTATAATAAATCAATTTGAAGAAGTACTGAACGTACTAGCTGCAAAAGATTTCAAAAACGTGTCAGACATTAGAGAAATGATTTCATATATTAATAATATACCCGATGAAGAAATTGCATTATTTGTACCTCCCACTCAGATAAATTATATCAATCAGATCAAATTGTTTGCAAACGAACAATTGTCCATAAGATTGCTTATGCGAATGGAAGAACCTAATGTTTTAAAGGTAATGTATAATTTTCTACTTTAACACTTTTTTTTTAAAAATTATTTATTTATTTATTTTTACTCTAGCCATGTGATGTAAACGATGGGCCTACAGTTTTTTCACCGCCTTCAATGTGTTTTGAAGATATCTCTCACCGTTATAAGCAAGACAATTTTATATCAGAAGTAATTATAAACATATTTGTCGTAAATATAAGTAATTAATACATTTTTTCCTTATTAGGTTCTTAACTATAATGATGATACTAAGTTATTTATTTTGCCGTTATCATCAACACCGTCACTACAATCAAATGATTTAAAAATGGTAAATATAACAGATTTTTTGAAATAAAAATGTTTAGTATTAAAATTAATATTTTTTATTAGCCGGTTGATGTGAACGATGGACCGTCAATATTCGATTTATATCATGGATCACCCCCACCATCACCGAGACAATATCATAAAGGAGACTATCCGGTTCATTGTAAAGCAGCACGTGAATTATTCAAAGAATTTAAATAAAACATGTACAAAATATTGTATTTATTTTATATGGATAGAAATAAAAACACATTAATATTTATTAAACAAAAAAAAAAAAATGTTTTATTTTATATCATAATGTACAATAATTATTTACAAAGTTCTAACTTCCCCGTTAAAAGGGTTGTAAGTTATAATTTGATCGTGTATGATTAAACAATATGCAGAAGTGGATTCTGGAAACATTTCGTCAGCCTCGAATTCAATCCTTAGGTCTACGGTCGACGTCTTGATGTTGTCGTTCTGTCTGCTCATATCGATAACTATAATCGGTGCGTAATTTTTGAAATTGGTTCTGTTCAATAAAGGAGTAACATTATCATTACCATAATATGATTTTTGAAACTCTGCATAAGCTCTGTATAATGCAGCTATTTTATTCTTCGTGAAATCATATTGAAAATCTTCGTTGGGAAACACATCGGAATTTAAATAAACCTTCAAGTTTTTGATTTTACAATGATCGAAATGTGACATGGGGTTTATAGTACTATTTTTTCTATTAGTCTGAAATCCTATTATGACATATCGTGGTTTTTCTAATTTATTCGATGTTTTTACTTTCCATGAGTGCGTAGTATTTTGTGGTAAAACCGGGTATTCACATAGTTCCCATGTTCTAAACGCACACGTAATAGGTTTATGACTGTTTATTACTTTTAAAAGTGTAATTTTTTCTCTATCGTTGACTTTAACCATAGGCATTCTCCAAAATATTTTAGAAATATTTACTTTAACGCCTTTTAGTTTTGCAACATTTTTCTCAACAGTATTATCGGTTTTAAATAATTTAATAGCATTTATGTCTAAAGACGATCTGTTCATGGTAAGTTGTTGATTACAATTTATCAAAATACGTTTATAATCCTCACAAAATCCGAATACGTCTTTAAGGTTAATACATCCATTGAACTTGTTTGATTCTATAAAATCTTGATTTATATTTTCAAAATCATTACTCCAAGCAGAATTACAACGTGCGATAATATCCGTATTATTGTATGAACAATAACCTTTTAATGTTGAAGTTATACCGGGATTTATAACTTTTTGAATTTGAACACCATTTATATCATACTTCATTTCGGAAAAAAGATATGTTAAACCGTTATTTATGAAACAAACATATTCGACCAAACCTGCAGGTTTGTCAATCGTTCCTTCGATATAGATATAACTTTCACATGAAAGACTATACGATTCGGCGTTATGTAATGCGATACATATTTCGTCGTTGTTGGACAATGCTGATGTTGAATACGGTAAAAATGAATGATATTCGATCCGAGTTATCTGACATTCATCCACATAACCCCCCGTTACGTTTAAATAACTGTCGTCCATTATTATAGAGCTTTTATTGAACGGAGAAAATTTAAATTGTTTTTAGTTAATGTCTTAGTGATTGGGTTTTGTTCTCCTTTGTTGACACTTCTTGTCGTATTGATGCTTTTTACGTTACTGAGAGGTTTCTCATACTCGACTCTTTTTATATTATAAAATTGTAAACCCATCGCTAATATGATCTTGAATTAATAACCGTATCGAAACAGGTTCTCCTCGCAGATCGATTAACTGACCGTTTTGATCTTTTAAAGCTAAACTAATTTGATTAATTGTTGTGCAATTAAGAGAGTACGATACCAAATGTTTTGGGATTTCTATAATTTTATAGCCAGGTGGAACGTATGGATAAAACTCGTGTAATATATGACACTCTCTCCCGTTGTTGAATGAGCCCGCAACCAAGTTTGATTCAATATATATACAGTTTATCTTGGTCATATTCACCAATGAGTTCGATTGATGTCGCACGTTAGCCTCATATTTTTTGTTTGCTGTAAAGCCTAGCAATGGACCTATACTATTATCCATAGAGAAATCGACAATACCACTACATTTCATTTCGCATTTTAACGTATTGTTGTTTGCTTTCAACTCAAACGTAGTCTCAGTATCCAATAATATTTGTTTGATTACCGTTTCCAATTCACTTAACTCATACGAGCCTGTAGGTATTGTATACACATCTTTTACGATATTTTTTGTCGATTTTATATGCACGATTCCTATTAGATTACATTTATCGTTTATATTAGGAATAGAATTATTTGTCTGTAAACTTAAAAGACTTATTTTCGCATCTTTACTGACTTCTATAGGTGGAAAAAAATCACAAGACAAATTCGAGGAATTTCCATTTAATGTTATCGTGTACATGATAAAAATTTCAAACACAAATGTCCGCAGTTTATCGTATTATATTTCTGATGTCTTTCGTAATTATATTTAAAATCACATCCTTTAAAATATTTTTGTAGTTCTAATAGCGGTGGCAAGTTTCCAAAACTGTCGTAATATTCCACTTGATATCCTATTTTTTTATACGCTACCCAATGTGTTCCCGTGCTATCTTCAAAATCCAAGTTAACTACAGCCGATTCTTTATGTTTAGGATGGATAGGTAACCTATCTCTTGAGAAGACACTGACGAAATGAGGTATTTTCAGCATACGTGCATACTTTATAACTTCATAATCGTATAACGCTCTATTGGGTAACGTAGAAATTAGTTTTTTGATATGAATGTTTTTTTTTTCGGTTTTTTGGTTGTCTTTACCATTTCATCTCTTTTATACGGTGTCAAATATAATCCATTACCTTTTTCAATTTTATACGACTCACCTTTATACGGTGCAAGGTATAAACTATTACCCATATGAATAGAAGCGTTTCTATTAGATTTCATATCGTTGACGGTTTTGACTACGTTAGCAATACCACCCGTAAGTGCACCTAGTGCAGACAGACCTGCGAATATAGGTATTAATGGTAACACTCCACCCTTTTTAGGTATTGGTATAATTCTGGGGTTTTTTGTTTTTTTATTTTTACATAACGATTTTCTTGCTGCCGCAACACACATTTTAGTCAATTTTGTTAGGTTTCTTTCACCGATTTTATTTTTTATTACTTTTTTAGCGGCATTGACCGCGCATTAAAATCCACACCCAGCACCCATCTTACGTTTAGCTTTCATAGCTGTAGTTACCAACCAAGAAGCGGCTTTTTCTTTCAAACCCGAATTCTTCGATTTGAATACTTCCCAAGCCCGGTTTTCTAAAATTTCATCTGCTTTATGCCTATCGATTAATGAATTACTAGTTTCATAAGCTATATCGTGTTCTCTAGCTAATTCGTCCAAATTATTAATTCCACGTTCACCGCGTGCCAGCCTTTCGCGTAATTTAGTACCCGGACCACAAAATCTATAATAAAAAAAAAAATATATTTATATTCTTATAATAAACATTAGATTTATATTCACATACTTATAGCCTGGTAAATGTAGTTCTACTGGCAAATGGTTTATAAGAGAGTTTACAACTCCCGAGCCTTTATTCGTGTTATTCTTTCGAACGCCGGACATCGTGTGATACATTTCATAACCGTACGACTGTATTTATATTAAAATGCGCTTTATCGAGCAAGAAAAAAAAATCTCAATTTATAATATTGATACGTCAGATACTGTAAAATCAAGACATGGACCTCTGTTCCCAAACACTGTACGCTCACTAATATTGGGCAGTTCTGGTTGTGGAAAAACAAATTTAATATATTTTCTACTCGTTAACGAGAACGGGTTACGATTCGAAAACGTTTACATATATGCCAAGACGCTGGAACAACCGAAATATAAATTATTGAAAAGAATTATCGATGATATTGACGGCGTTAATATATTTACATTTTTTGAAAACGATAAAGTTATTCCCCCAGAAAAAGTAATGCCTAATTCTGTGTTTGTGATGAATGACGTAATCGGTGAACACCAAGGTGTCATTAGAAAATATTTTTCACGTGGACGACACAATAAAGTAGATATATTTTATTTGGCTCAAAGTTATTCGAAAGTACCCAAGTAGTTAATACGTGATAATGCGAATTTAATTGTATTATTTAAACAAGATGAGAGAAATTTTAAACATGTGTATAACGAACACTGTTCCGCTGATATGAATTTTTCAGAATTTAAACTTTTTTGCACAACATGCTGGAATCGGGATCGGTTTTCGTTTGTCGTTATTTGCAAAGATAGTGAGCGTGATAACGGTCGTTATCGACTTGGTTTTGACACTTTTGTTGTTATATAAGATGGTGTTTCACAAATTGGGTCGCATTTAACACGTAATCATGGACGAAGAAAGTATATTAAACGAGTTAGTTAAAGCAAAAGATTGTATTAGACGATACAATTTGATATGAATGTTTTTTTTTTCGGTTTTTTGGTTGTCTTTACCATTTCATCTCTTTTATACGGTGTCAAATATAATCCATTACATTTTTAATTTTATACGACTCACCTTTATACGGTGCAAGGTATAAACCTATACCCATATGAATAGAAGCGTTTCTATTAGATTTCATATCGTTGACGGTTTTGACTACGTTAGCAATACCACCCGTAAGTGCACCTAGTGCAGACAGACCTGCGAATATAGGTATTAATGGTAACACTCCACCCTTTTTAGGTATTGGTATAATTCTGGGGGTTTTTGTTTTTTTATTTTTACATAACGATTTTCTCGCTGCCGTAACACACATTTTAGTCAATTTTGTTAGGTTTCTTTCATCGATTTTATTTTTTATTGCTTTTTTAGCGGCATTGACCGCGCATTTAAATCCACACCCAGCACCCATCTTACGTTTAGCTTTCATAGCTGTAATTACCAACCAAGAGGCGGCTTTTTCTTTCAAACCCGAATTCTTCGATTTGAATACTTCCCAAGCCCGGTTTTCTAAAATTTCATTTGCTTTATGCCTATCGATTAATGAATTACTATTTTCATAAGCTATATCGTGTTCTCTAGCTAATTCGTCCAAATTATTAATTCCACGTTCAAGATAAATTACGTTGAAGATAAATTACCATGCTGTATTTTTCATATGAATTTGAACCCGAAACATTGTACATTTTACAAAGTTTTCGCATTAAGAAAATGGTTTGTAAATAATATTTAAAACAAATATACATTTTTTTTTTGTAACTGAATGTATTTTAATTATTTTTATATCCACATATATATTCATATAAATGAAGTATTACATTATGAATTATATTAAAAAGAAAAATGTGTGTGTGTAAATACTAACCATATCAATTATAATAATGGTTATAACTTACAATAGTGTAGATCAATAAATGTAATTACGGTAATAGAGTATGTATATATTAAAAAAATATATTTTATAAGTCACGATTATTTAACTGCCTGGCTTTCAGTAGCTCTGCTTCCAACGATTCGACTTCACTTTAATGCATAAAACAATTTTAACATTAGTTAAATATCTTATAATAAACATTTTTTTAATTTAAACTTACTCAATTTTATAATGACCATAAGCTAATGTATGAATTTGATCTTCCAAAACCAATCGCTTGTCATCTGTACGATTCAGAGCTAATTTCGTTAGTGATACAGTCTTTATATTGTGATGAAAGGATCTAAATAAAGTCATATCCCTGTACGCTGAGTAGGTTAAGTTAGACTCATTTATCCCGAGACCTTGGAAAAGACAGCGTTTATGATCTTATAGTGTTAGTTTATTTTTCCCTTTTTCTCTAGATACTCCCTTCGCTTTAATAATTTCTTCACCACTCAGATTAAATCCATACGATTTAGCTCGCAAAGCAACTTGCTCCCATATAGATTTACCACCGGTCTCATCCGTAAAAGTTCCAGGCACCTTTTTTCAAGCTCCATTTTCAATCTCTTTCGAACATTCTCCATAGTTTTACCTAAAATACAGTATATTTTAGTAATTTGTAACCTTAAAATAAATAAATAAAAGTAATACCAAAAACACTATTAATCATCAGTTTAAAGAAATTTTTTTGAAAATCATTCGTAGCCATTTTTCGCATTTTTGTATTTAATTCTATATAACTGGCTAACCAAGGCGATTGATTAAACTTTAATATTTTGTGTACCTTTAATAACAATCATATTAACAGTTATAAAGAATATTATATATAATTTTATTTTTACTTTATTCAATATTAAACCAGCGTTCAAAGCTTGTATTAACGTCGTGTGGTGAACTATATAATTTGTTTTTGATTGAAGTGTAGTTAAAAGCTTTGGAATTTTAGAACCTGGTGGAATACTTCTTTCCGGTAAATACGGTAAATCGTTGTGTAAATCATGAAGATTTAATGGGTATAACACATAAACTTCTAGAAACATTCCATTCGGGGATTCATTAGAGAAAGTGCGCAACATATTTGTTATATTTTGCACACTTAGGTCACCACTATACCATTGGAAACTGTTCTCCGGTAAAAATTTACTCATTGACCATCCATAACTGAAAAAATACATTTATTATATTAAAATCATATAAGTGTATGAATGAATATAATTTATTTTAACACTTACAGATTTGTTGCGTCTAAATAAACAATCCATGTGTTCGGTTTGTTTTCATCATATTCAGGAGTAGTAAAATTGTTTGCTTTTGAATAACGCTGAACAGCTTGTGTTATACCTCCTCTAATGCCTCCCTCACAAAACAGGATCATATCATAATCGTGTAATAGCTCCAGTTTGACATCAGTATGCTTTAGCATACAGTCGAATGTCATCCCCGGAGCAGTAAAATAGAAACCTGGGTCTAATCCATACGTCTCTATACATATATCACGAAAGTTTTCAAATACATCACTTAATAATAGCACATCCACCTTCAAATACCACTCCGAATATTCTCCCAAAGTTTTAATGTGAAAATGATTCCAAACAATATTTGCATGGTCAAAGTCATCTTTTGAAATTGTGGTACCTGTTAAAGTACTATAAAATTTTTCTATAGGAGGTAATTGATTTTCTTTTAATTTAGACCATTTATCTATATATTCATAAGGAAATACTCCTTTCCTCGTTACCAAATCTAATTCTTGAAATTTAAAATGTTTTAATGTTTCTCTAAACTTCATCTTATCTGCACTGGCTAGATCCATGGCTAGTGAGTATAAACTTGATGGCATAAATCGAAGGGTATCCACAAAACGGATTGAGAATTTATTTGAAATATATTTTGAGAAGGAAATAAATTTTTCCTCTGAACTTGGTATAACTTGTATCGATCTCACGTCATATCCGAGCTGTGTAGTAATAAAATGTCCATCATAATTACTCAAATTATGAAAATAACATGGAACGAAATTTGGAGTTTTCATTTTTAAATTGCATTGATTACATATAGTGTTTCTATAAAATCCTGTTAAATGATTATGATCTCGAACTGCTTCATTATTATTGGAAAATTAATTTTTACATAGAGGACAGTTACCATTTTTTATAATATTATTATGTTTTACATAATCATCATCGGTCATTTTGATAGGTATATTAGTTTTTAATAGCTTTTCGATATTTTTCCCTACGTTAACAATTGCATTCATAAAATGAGCGGCTACCCCCACTTTATTAGAATTTTTATTTTGTTCTTCAATATATTCTTCTTCTCCTCTGTATAAAACTGGCGTGGATGGACTATTATATTTATTTAATAATTCTAGCGATATTTCTTCACTGGCTTTTACATAAAAACAATAGCTCATAGGTATATGTTCCTGTAGTATTCTAGTTTTTATATTATTATCCTCTATTATGGGTATATGTTTTTTTAGTATGCATTCAAAATCTGCATAAATAATAATGGAATGTTTTTGAGTTTTCTCCCAGTTCTCAAACTTTATAATTGAATTTTTTTCCGGCATATATATTACAGCTGGTTTATTTTCTTTACAATTTTTTTTATGATTTTTAAACGAACATACCCACTAATAATTCCAGTTAAATATTTTATCATATACGATTTTAGAACTCCTATATCCAGTCATTTGCGGTGTAATAAGTCTGGAAAAATCAGATATCAAGCAATAATGTTGTTTTTCAAAATTACTATCATTGAATACTAATAAATCAAAATGTTCCGGTTTTTCTTAATCACAAATTTTATATGGTGTAATAATAAGTTGATTCAGTGTATTGTTTATTTTCTTATTAATTTTCACGTTGTTTTTAAACGTCTTTTCACCTTTCTTGAATCCAAAAACATTTATGGAAACTCCTGGATTGTTTTTTTCAAATATATGAACATCTTTAAGCGGTACAGGAAAAGAGAGACCAGAGAAGTCAAACATATTTTCAATTTCCTTATAATGAGCGGATAATCTGTATGGTGTATTTGATTTAACGAATTTAGATAAATTACTATACATAAAGCATTTGTTATCATTATTTTGTACATTAATTACGGCTCTACGATTTTCTATATTATCAGGTAATTTTATATAGGAGGAACCTCCAATAGGTTTGAATTTATTTACATTTAATAAAATCCCGTCAATTGACAATAATGTATAGCCGCTCCCTTTCCCCGTATATTCCTCCTCTTCCGATAAAAGTTTTTGAAATTATTCCTTTAGTATGAATATCACTTTCTTGATAGAGTTCCTATGCATTTGTTTTAAATGCTCGGTTTTCCTCAATGTTATTATTAGGAATACCGTAAGTGGCCTCTAGCTTTAATCCGAATTTTATAGGACCTTCGGAGACTAATTTTGATAGTAAATTTAATATATCGGCCTCTGAATTTTTATAGAATATATTTTTTATATAATATATTATATAATATATTATAGTCGATAATTTCATAATTTGTATTTTTTTTAAAATAATTTTTGCAGTAACCTCCGAAAGCCGATTGTACCAGTGAAAACTGAGATGTGTTTACCGATTCCATACGTGATCGCTTGGTTCCTAAAGTCGATGGTTTACTGTTTCTCGAAATATTTGAAGTATTTTTTAATTTGTAGAGCAGCTCATCGTCAGAATCAAAATCATAAGCCCAATTGGTTCCTCTTTTATCTCGTTTGTTTTTTATATGATTACTCATAGCATTTTGGAGTATATACATATCTATACATAAAAAAAAATTTATTTATACATATGCTGAAGAATAACAAAACATTTTTTTATTTACATTCTTTGTTTCGATGACCCGGCCGCTATGTTAGGGACAAAAATTGATGGAGTAATTTCAATTACACCATTAACACCTAATAATAATATAATTATTATTATTATCATTATTATTATTATTATACAACAATAATAATAAAGTATATTAACCTTCATTTTTCTCAAACTGATCCATTATTCTCATACATAACTTGTCGTCTGATTTTTTCAATAGTCTTCCGTCATTTTTACGAACTGCTAGGTTATACTCATGTGTTCCGCGAATAAATTCTACAAAAAAATTTTTTTATTTGTACTAATTAATAAAATATAAATGATTACTTACTATGAACAATTTCAACGTGACGAATAAAATCATGTATTCTCGTGAAAATTGAAGTACAAACACCACATGAATACTGTTTTTTCCATGTACGGTTAATGCATGGCGTGCCATGTTATCCTTACGCGTAAAAGACTTAACACAATCATTACAATTGAACATTTTTATTTTTAAAAAACTCACATATACCACACAAGAGCGATCACAAAAAACAAAATTCACAAGTGTTTACTGAATACGGAAAGAGTGTGCAGTATAATAACTGAAATACATATAACGAACGAGCGGTAAATAAATCGTTGATGGGGTCCATCATAATATACAGCATTAAGCAGAATTAAAAAAAAAATCATTGTCAGCTATAAGTTAAACATTTTAAAACTTAAAAAAAAAAAATACATATTCGTTTTATATTACTAAAGATTTAAAATTATCATAACGGTAATCAAACAAATATTAACAGATATAAAGCTAACGTAAGTGGTTATGTACAAAAAAACAATACGTTAAAATGCGAAATGAAATGTAAAAATTTAAACATTAAATAAAAAAAACATCGTCAGCTATAATTGAAATAAGTAAAAATAAAAAAAAAAATTCATCGTCAGCAATAAGTTAAAAATTTTAAAACTTGAAAAAAAAATATAATATAATATAGGTATAGTGATTGGCGTAGGGCGGAAGAGGTGGGGGAGCAATGTGTGAGTGCGGGGGTTGGGGGGTCATCACAAATGCGGAGGGAAGTGCAGAGAGAAATGCGGAGGAATTACAAATGCGGAGGGAAATGCGGAGGAATTTACGAATGCGGAGGAAAATGCGGAGGAATTTCAATGCGGAGGCTTTTGTATACTCCTTTTTATACTACTAGAATACCACCCAGATCAAAAATTCAAAAACTAATGGCAACGTTAGAGAAGAAGGAGCGATATATCGTGCATTACCGATATTTAAAACAGGCTATTGCTAATGGACTAAAAATTGAAAAAGTAAATTTTATTTTAAACAGTGTTATATCATTATTAATAATTTTATTATATATTATAGGTACATAGAGTATTAGAATTTAAACAGTCACCATGGCTTTCCGAATATATTTCGCTCAACACCGAAATGAGGAAAAATGCAAAAAACGATTTTGAAAAAGATTTTTTCAAGTTAATGAACAATGCAGTATTTGGTATGTTATTATTTTAATATTAATATAATTAATATTAATATTTTAGATAATATATTATTTTTAGGAAAAACTATGGAAAATGTACGAAAACGTATGAAAATGGAATTAGTTTCTTCAGATACCAAGCTGCAAAAATTGATTAATAAACCAACTTTCAAATACGCAATGTCATATAATGAAAACTTATCCCTCGTAGCTATGAATAATAGTATCATTAAATTTGATAAACCAATTTATATCGGTTTTGCAGTGTTAGACGTTTCAAAAACGTTAATGTATGATTACCATTACAATGTAATGAAACGTCATTATAAAGACTTAATTACATTAATGTACACAGACACAGGTATATTATATTATTTATTTTCATGTTTTTATTATTTTATTTATTTATTTATTTATTTTAGATTCGCTGGTATATTATATACAGACAGAAGACTTTTATAAGGATCTGCAAGAAAATTCAAGCTTGCTGAGTCACATGGACACCTCAAATCTCCCCCAAAATCATCCATGTCATATCCAGGACCGTAAAAAGATACCGGGACTTTTTTCAGACGAGACGGATGGAAAAATAATGTCAGAATTTATCGCGTTAAGAGCAAAATCGTATGCATATAATATTGAAGGAAAAGAGCAGATCAAAGCTAAAGGCATCAGAGGCCATGTAGTTAAAAACCACATGACCTTGGAAAATCACAAAAAGTGTTTATTCGGTGACCAGGATTATAGCAAATATACAGATAACGTTTCCATCAGGTCATTCAAACACCACATTATGACTATCGAAACAAAAAAATTAACTTATAACAGGCATGACGATAAACGTTATGTTCTAGAAAATCAAATACACACTTTAGCTCATGGACACTATAAAATTAAGTGAGTTAATTAAACATATAGATTAAAACTAATTAACTAATTTTTATTATATGTTACAGCAAAATAATAACCAAGATAGAATCCGACGAACTTACTGATTATTAGTTGTGAATAATTGTATACTTTAGGTGTGTAATTTTTCTATTTCATAGTATATTTTTGTAAATATTCTGTTACCGTTAGTCTCTCTAATGACTCTTTAATGACTCTAAAAATTTTAATAGAGTCATTAAAGAGTCATTAGAGAGACTAACGGTAACATTGGTGTGCGTGTGTTTTTAAAAAGGTTTAAACTGTTTCTCTTTTCTATTAAAATGATTCGGATTCTTTCGTTTACTTTATGTTTAATATGTACTGAAATATTATTATAACCTAGTCGTGTTTGTTGTGTTAAATCAAAAACATTGGTGTGCGAGTGTTTTTAAAAAATATTTTAATAAATAATTTTTTTTTCTTTCTTTTTTTTCATTTATATTGTATAAGTACTTGCGATGTCATCTCTATGGGCGTATGCAAAATCTATATTCTCATACAATAAAGTAAAAATATGTAAAATTTGTCGAAAAGAAGTGGATCAGGTTAATATAACTAGTCATGAAAAAAAATGTATTTTAGCTAAGCATTGCAAAGCGTATCATTTGACAAAATCGCTTTCTGAATGGACAGAATCATTGGAGAATTATTTAAAAAGACCAAATTTAAATTTTATAATTAATATGTAAATATTACAGTGATTATAAACAATTGAATAAATATATATAATTGATTGATATTGTTTTGTAATTTACAGATTGGCTGAACAAACATCGTATCATGTAGAGCTTGCGATGCGTGAATATTTTACTGAAATATTTCATGATGGAGTAACTGATGCTGGCCATGCTATGTGGAATTTATATTTAAATGAAAAACTTAAAAATAGGTATATTATAATATATGAGTATATTTGATTTATATTAATTTATTTTTAAACTTTTAATTTAGCGCTGAATACACACATGCATTTTGGCCGGGGCAAATATATATATTATATTTTCAAAAAACGTTTGTAAGATGAGCCAGGACGAGAAGTTCAACCGGGTAAACTATTTGGATTTAGCATGTAAGTTAACAAAACCCGAGATAAAATGCGAGTGTACTGTGATGATAGCACATTTACATTATTTAAATTTAATGTACCAGTTTCCACATAAATTAATTTGCGACTATAAACATGAATATATTAACACTTTTTTTGATGAGTGGAATTATGAGAAAAATGAACCACGTCGATCAATATGGACGTGTGCATTTTTAATAAAATTTGCACCCGTCTATGATGACATAAATGGGGACAATAAAGAGGAGGAGGAATGGTAAAAAAAATATGTATACTTTTTTTTTTTTATTAATGTTTGATAATATATCAATCAGTATATTCTAGTAATACATTTAATGAATTAACTTAGATATATGTTAAATAATATTGTCACTGATGTTTATACTTTTTAGAAATATTAACATATTATATATATATATATAATTAATTGTATGGGTATGATATACAGTTAATATTACATTATAATATGCTGTTTCTCTGCATATCTAAATTATGATTGTTTATCACACCTTATCAGAAGCAATTAGTGAATAGAAGGATATATCCTTATTTTATTATATGTTTTATGAATAAAAAAAATATTTTTAAATTTATTTCATAATATTTTATTGTTTATTCATAATATGCATTATTGTTTTATTTTATAATATTTACATAAATATATAAAGGTACAGAATATTTACAAAAATATACTATGAAATAGAAAAAATTACACACTTAAAGTATACAATTATTCACAACTAATAATCAGTAAGTTCGTCGGATTCTATCTTGGTTATTATTTTGCTGTAACATATAATAAAAATTAGTTAATTAGTTTTAATCTATATGTTTAATTAACTCACTTAATTTTATAGTGTCCATGAGCTAAAGTGTGTATTTGATTTTCTAGAACATAACGTTTATCGTCATGCCTGTTATAAGTTAATTTTTTTGTTTCGATAGTCATAATGTGGTGTTTGAATGACCTGATGGAAACGTTATCTGTATATTTGCTATAATCCTGGTCACCGAATAAACACTTTTTGTGATTTTCCAAGGTCATGTGGTTTTTAACTACATGGCCTCTGATGCCTTTAGCTTTGATCTGCTCTTTTCCTTCAATATTATATGCATACGATTTTGCTCTTAACGCGATAAATTCTGACATTATTTTTCCATCCGTCTCGTCTGAAAAAAGTCCCGGTATCTTTTTACGGTCCTGAATATGACATGGATGATTTTGGGGGAGATTTGAGGTGTCCATGTGACTCAGCAAGCTTGAATTTTCTTGCAGATCCTTATAAAAGTCTTCTGTCTGTATATAATATACCAGCGAATCTAAAATAAATAAATAAATAAATAAAATAATAAAAACATGAAAATAAATAATATAATATACCTGTGTCTGTGTACATTAATGTAATTAAGTCTTTATAATGACGTTTCATTACATTGTAATGGTAATCATACATTAACGTTTTTGAAACGTCTAACACTGCAATACCGATATAAATTGGTTTATCAAATTTAATGATACTATTATTCATAGCTACGAGGGATAAGTTTTCATTATATGACATTGCGTATTTGAAAGTTGGTTTATTAATCAATTTTTGCAGCTTGGTATCTGAAGAAACTAATTCCATTTTCATACGTTTTCGTACATTTTCCATAGTTTTTCCTAAAAATAATATATTATCTAAAATATTAATATTAATTATATTAATATTAAAATAATAACATACCAAATACTGCATTGTTCATTAACTTGAAAAAATCTTTTTCAAAATCGTTTTTTGCATTTTTCCTCATTTCGGTGTTGAGCGAAATATATTCGGAAAGCCATGGTGACTGTTTAAATTCTAATACTCTATGTACCTATAATATATAATAAAATTATTAATAATGCTATAACACTGTTTAAAATAAAATTTACTTTTTCAATTTTTAGTCCATTAGCAATAGCCTGTTTTAAATATCGGTAATGCACGATATATCGCTCCTTCTTCTCTAACGTTGCCATTAGTTTTTGAATTTTTGATCTGTGTGGTATTCTGTTAGACGGGAGGAACGGCAAATCGTTGTGTTTGTCATGAAGATGTTGTGGATATGAAATGTCTATCTCATACACTTTTCCTACGTCTGACGTTTCTGTTAACTCGTTAAGACCGTCGAGTGTCGGTTCGATCCACTTAAAACCACCGTATGGCATGTACTGCGACATGGCCCATCCGTATAAGTTATTACCTGAAAATAAGTTAAATTAAATATTTTTTTTAAAAAAAAATAAATTATACATGTATATACTTACAATCTTGGTATATCAAATAAGAATTTGGTTTAGTGTTATCGTAATCGGTCATTTTTGGGTTATTCGCTTTCGCGTATCGCATACTTGCCTGTGTTAAAACCACCTCGAATACCTGTAAATTAGTTAATCAGATATAAATTATATAAGAAATTAAATAATATTACCTTTTTCCAACATAAGCACTATATCATAATCTGTGAGGAGTTCCAATTTCACCTTTGTATGTTTAAGCATACAATCGAAACTAAACCCTGGTGCCGTATAATAATATGCCGGGTCTAGATTGTATGTGTTTAAACATAGGTGACGGAAATTTTCGAAAGCATCAGCTAACAACAAGACGTCCACTTTGAGATATAAATCTGAATATTCTCCTAAAGTCTTACATCCAAAGTGGCTCCAGACTTTTTCCGCGTGTTTGTAGTCGTCCTCGGAAATCTCTGTTTCTGTCAATGTACTATAAAAAGCATCCTTTGGCGGCAAACATATTTCTTCCAGACTATCCCAACTATCCGTATACTCGTATGGATATATACCTTTTCGTGTAACGAGTGGTAAATCCATAGAGTCAAAAACTTTGGCTGTTTCATGAAACTTGGATAAATCTTTAGTAATAAGATTTGAGGCTAATGTTGATAAACTCGACGCCATAAAACGATACGTATCGATAAACCTTACTGTGAAGAAAGCTGAGGTTACATATTTTGAAAATGAAATAAATTTCTCTTCGCTGTTAGGAATAACCGAAATAATATTTTCATCGTAACCGAGCTCTCGTACGATGAAATGCGCGTCATAATGCGATAAGTTGTGTAAAAAACATGGTACAAAATTTGGTTTCTTTAGTTTCATATTACAATTATTACACAAAGTTTGTCTAAAACGGCCGGTTAAATGTTGATGGTCTGCGACTTTATGGTTTTTTTCGGAAAACTGCACTTTACATAGATTACATTCTTTCTTCGTCGTGTGGTCTCTTTTTTCTTCGTCCGACATAATAATAGGTATATTTGTATTTAATAATTTATCGATTCTACGCACCACATCAACAATCTTTTCCACGAAAGATTTAGCCACTTCAGTTTTTGACTCCGACCCTCGAAAAATTATTGGTTCTAGTGGTATATTAAATTTCTCTAACAACTCGTTTGGTATATCATTCGAAGGTTTGACTAAAAATCCATAACTCATCGGGTTATGTTTCTGAATAATTCGAGTATTTTCACCTTTATTTTCCGTGCATTTTATAAGAAGAGCTTCGAAATCTGCGTAAATTACTATTGGATGTTTCTGTGCTTTCGACCAAGCCTCAAATTGGAGTGTTTCTCCTTCTTCAGGTAATATGGGTTGTATGGGTTTATGAGCTCCGCAAATTTTCGTATGCTCTTCGAGGGCCGCTTGACCACGCAATTTAAATTTTTTCGGTTGATTATCGAAACTCGTGAAGCACCGTTTACAAAAATAAACTTTATCATGATGGGACGTCTTTTGATTTCGTACGAGTCTTGAGAAATTCGAAATGTATGTATAATGTATGTTTTTCTTGTCGTCAATTAAAAGTAAATCGAAATGATCTTTTTTCTCCTCGTCGACAACTTTGAGCGGGTATAATGTATTTTTTACAGTATTATTTTGTTTCTCTTTCTTCAGACCATACACATTCACTGAAACTTTTGGATTATTTTTTTCGAATATTTTTATTTCATGAATAGGTGTCGGGAAAGTTAATCCGGAAAAATCATATTTGCTTTCATGCATTGAATAATTTTCACTTATACGGTTTTTATTTATTCCTGTAACATGTTGTGCTAGTATTGCCCACTTAAAACAGTGTTGATCGTTGTTCTGTGGGTTGATAACTGCTTTTTTATTTTGAATATCAACTGGCAAAGAAATATATGACGATCCACTCATAGGTATATACCGACATACGGCCAACAATAATCCATCGATTTTCTCTAGAGAAAACCCGCTACCTCTGCTCATATATGTATCTTCTTCAGAAAGGAGGTTCATAAAGTCGTCTTCTATTAATTTTTCAATGTCTGAATCTATGAAGACCTCTTTTGCCGATGTTTTAAATGCTCTGTTCTCTGAAGAATTTTCAATGTTTGGTATATTGTAACTGCTTTCCAGTTTCATGTTGTATTTGATAGGACGAACAATTGTGCTTTTATGTAGTATTTTAATTAAATCGTTCTTTACGGAATTGAAAAATGAGCGATAACTACATAAATTGTTGATATTCTTTGCATAGTACCAGACGACTTTACGATGATGTGATGATGCGATTTCTATAAAACCCGGTGTTTTTACCAATTCCATTCGAGCCTTTTTTAATTTAATTGCACAAGCAGAATTCTCGTTTTCCCGTTTACGTGAATTGAAAATATCTATAATATAACCATAAAAAAAAAAAAAAAAAAAAAATAGATTAAATTTAATATAAAGATATAGTATAATATTGAAGATATTATAGCAGGATATAATACTTATACTAACAAATAATGTTAAATATAATATACGTTGATTTAATTAAATAGATATTTATACAATCTTACCGTTATAACTATGATTTTTTTCGGTTAGCATCATATGATTGAAAATATTACTGTCATCGTCGAACAATGAATTTTCGGTTTTTGTATTACTTTTAGGTATCTTCAAATCTGTGTTTTGTTGTTTAACTGGTAAAGTAGAATTGTTATCTGTTAAAAGAAATAATAAATGTGTATAATGATTAGCATACGAATAACAGTTAAGATACTTACCATGACATTTTTTTGTATGATTGGTTAAATGTTCCTTGCGTGTAAACACTTTATAACACACATTGCATGGGAATTTGTTCTCTTCGTGGGTTTTAGTGTGTCTTACTAAACTACGTTTGACTGCGAATACTTCATTATACACGGTGCAAGAAAACATTTTTTCAGAATGTTATGATAGAAAGTTGTAATAATTATAAATGTAATAAAAATATTAATGCACACGCGAGAACAAAACGATGAGACCCAAACGAGTAGATTAATTAAAGAGATAGCATAATTTAATGCGAGCATAAAATGACTGTACTGTATGGAAGACGATACTGACAATGGGACAAAGCCGGTTTAGCATATACAATTACTAACAAAACATATTATGCAAGTCTCGTCCGGTTGCTACAGGTCTCGATAACCCTATCGTATGACTCATTCTATGAGAATGTAGTGTATATATTATTATTTAACGATCTACATAATAAAGGAATTTTTCACTATATTATATATATAAGTCATTAAATTTTTTTTAAATTGAAATATTTATGTGAATTAGTGAAATTCTTATAATATGTGTGTGAAAGTGAAATCAATTTCCATAATATATCGATAGACAGCTATGAATAATATTTTTAGGTGAAGATACAGTTTGTCATATAGTACTAATAATAATCCAATATATAATAATTATACGTATTTTGTGTAGTAATTATATTGATTAAAATAATATATATGGGTTAAATTAATTGTGTGATTTGAAAGGCGACTTAAAGAGTTTACAAACTGGTATAGTACCAGGGGTGAATGTGAATTTGGTTGTTTTCAAGAATATATTCTACACATTCGATAACTAAATACTTTCTATATTATAAAGGACACACCTGTTATACATTTGTCGATAAATATTATGCGGGTCTGTACAGATTTGTACAACCCTAACGTATGACTCATATTATAAGAATGTAGTTCATGAACACTACTTTATTTGTACGAGAGGGAGTGGAATGTTATTATTTATCGATGTATATGACAAAGGATTTTTTTACTAATGTATTAATAAGTCATTAAAAGTTTTAAGAAATGAACATATTTTGTGAATTAGTAAATCCTCTACAATATATTGGTAAAACAGATATTATATTGTATGAATAATGTTTTTATTTAGGCGAAAATAGAGTGTGTAATATAATACTATTAATAATGAGATATTTTAAAATCATTATTATAATAATATATTATGTGCGTGAAATGCATGCGACCATACGTGTATGTACATGCGATAAAATACAATGGGGGGCTCAATAGTGAAGACCGTTTGATTGTTATCAATCGTAATCAATCGCGAATCAGACTTATTCAATCGTGAATCATACTTAATCAATCGCGAATCAAACTTAACCAATCGAGATCAATCGTAATCAATCGCGAATCAGACTTAATCAATCTCGTATAATCATTAAATATGACATGGAAGGGTGGGGGAGTATAGAGATATGTAAGGTTTAAATAGAGTGATGAAAGAGTATTGAGGTACCAGGGTCGAATAAGGATTACCGCCTGCAGCGGCGACAGTGGGCGGCCGTGTTAAAGATATAGCACCCGCAACGATGGTTTGGGCGGCTGTGTAAAGGTATAGCACCCGCAATAGTTTTGCGGGTGCTATGGGTTTCCCTATGATCCAGAATTCCCTTTTTTTCCCTACTGAACAACATTCGCAAAATATGTACATAAATACGGTTCCATGCCGTTGGCATTTCAACCCCCGGCAGCCCCTCATTTCCGAGGTCTATGGGAAGCCTTAGTGAAATCGACTAAATTTCATTTGCGAAGAGTAATCGGTAATCAGTTGCTTACTTTCGAGGAGTTAACAACGTTATCTACTCGTATTGAAGCTATCCTTAATTCACGCCCACTTACGGCATTGTCAACAGATCCCAACGATCTTCAACCTTTGACACCTGGTCACTTTCTTATTGGTCAACCATTAGTCGCTTTGCCAGAAAGGGACACAATAAACATTCCCCAAAATCGGCTTCATCGTTGGGAACTTCTGTAACAACTACACCAAACCTTTTGGAAACGCTGGTCTAATGAGTACCTTACGTCACTACAAGCTAGGACTAAATGGACACGTCAACAACCAAATATTGAAGTGGGAAATTTGGTACTCATTAACACTCCAAATTTACCCCCTACGCAGTGGAAGTTGGGACGAATTGAAAAAACATACCCAGGAGATGACGGAACGGTTCGGGTTGTGACAATACGTACCATTGACGGTTCTATTACGCGCCCAGTCGTAAAAATAATTGTCCTACCTGTAGATATCTAGTACACAGTTTCCTTTTCAAAAATGCTCTTATCCAATAATTTTCTTTTCCCTCATTTTGTTATTTGTTTTTTGCTTTTGTATACTTACATGTTTAATATATTTTGAAAATGTTTATTTTTTTATAAATTTTTTATTTTGTATAAATACTTTTAATGATACTTGTAAAATGGGCATCGCGAAGAGTCAGAATTCAACTTTAGTTTTTCAGTCATCATTGAAATCTTTGAAAGACGTCAACTTCAATGCTCACCCGTCGTCTTTCAAGGCGGGGTGATGTTACGTATCATATCTAGTATGATTTATATGGGTTCCCGGTTCGTCAGTGGGGACTGGTTGCTTCGTCGTCCGTCGCGCGTATGCGAAAAGTCGTCGTCGTTGCGTTTACGCCTTTGGTGATACATTGTCGTGTCCACTATTACTTATTTATTATAAACTATAATAGTCCATTTTGGACAAATACGCGACCTCCATCACCACTCATCATTGTCATCGTTTTGGTACCACTTCATTGGAGTGTGTTGTTGTCGAGCACAGATGCCCATTGTGATGTGAGTTATTTTAAGTTTCATTGTTATATAGTACTAATAGATTGTCATATATTATTTGAATTGTTAATGTTTCGTGTAAATGTATTTAATTATAAACCATATCGATCTATGTTAGTTCGCTGTTTTTTTCAATAGAATTTATTTTACGCAACAATTATTGTTATTTGTTCTCTTAATTATTATTATTGTTTCCCCTTTATTTCTTATACATAATCTTATTTCCCGTATCTATATTCCTTGCAATTGGGTAAGGATCTGGTACGATACAAACACTATAAGTAACTAATGTGTTCATAATGAATTGAATACAAAAAAATACAGCAGTCCTAGGATTTATATTTAATAAAAATTAATTGTTAGTAATAATGTTAATATAAATATTATAAATGTAATCATAAATCGATTTCATGCATTTTTACATTCACAAATTATAAATTATCATTTAATATTACCCAGTCTCGGTTCATTAGTGAACGCGATTGGTTGTGCGCTGTGTTATTTGTTATCTATCGTTCGTGTATTTTTAGTTTGTCGTTAAGGTTTTCGCGGGTTTTCAAGTTTATACCCAGCCGGAGTTACATTACTTTTTTCTCCATGTCCTCGGCCTCCGGTGGCAATGGCCCCGGAAAATCTCTCAAATCGAAAATGAAATCCACTCTTTCT